>NJDC01008216.1:0-14492 GCA_002245475.1 Calephelis virginiensis | reverse complement strand
CAAACCCATCTAAAAGCTTTCAAAAATGTATTTGTTTGTAAACATCGTCATTTTTAAATCTAAACTCCATTCATTTGACTATAAGTGACGACTAAAACCATTAAGGCCCCATACTTAGTCAGCCAGAAGAGCCAATCACCGCACTCCCCCGTTCCATGATTACTATGAAATGTCTTAAGCGCCAAATCACTATTTTTGACACTATAAAAGTAATTTGAAAAAAAATTAAAAAATTGAAACAGTTATGTTTTAGGTATAATACTTATCTATGTTTATGTTAAATCTGGTGTCGATATTTTCATAATTGAAGTAGACAGACGGGTTTTGCTTTCAAAAAAGGGTTAACTTTTTGATTTTTTTAATCGAGCAAAGTGAAATGAATCGTGTTTTGGAAACACTAGTCTTATAAAGCATATTAATGTTAATCTTGTGTATTTTTGTCGCCAAGATCCATAATTGCTTTGTATGAAAAAAAACAGTATATTGCTGACGTATTTTAGCATACATGGCCCCTTAATTAGGGCGCTATGTACGATTGTTAGGCGCTGTTAAATTTGTTAAATTAACTCATTTAGTTGTCTTTACCATGTTTATATTGACACTATTTTGTTTTTATGTGAGAGATCTGAGAACAAGCAATGGTGCCTCTTGGTAAGAGACAACTGTGGCCTTTAGATACCTTAAGCGTAATAGGTGCGTCGCTGTCCTGTGGCCGGGATGTAAGGCCAATTGTGCAAGTCTACCGGCTACACTATATACACTATACATACTATATATATTATAATCAAAAAACTAGCTGTAAAACTAATACCTTTGCATACATGGAAATTAACATTTGTTTTTGAACTATAGATAGAAAAAGAACTATTTGTAGTTAAAAGAAGAAGAAGTAGGTTAAAAGAATCAACAATTAATTTTGACATTTTGTATTTTCAAAAGCAACAGGTTTTAAACATAAAACTACATTCAACACAATCAAAAGTAAGTTTGTATGAATCATAACTATTATTTGTAAAAATCACAGATAATAATAATAATAAAATAGACAAGTTACAAAAATTAAAACTAACCCCAAAGTAAGCATATTATATGCTTGTTTTATGGGTGTTAGTCAACGACAACAGTAGATTGAAATACTTAAATAGATACCAGAATAAATTTAATAAGCATCCAGACCCGGTCACACAGATGTCTTTTCAAAGTAAAATTTACACACTACTTCATAATCACAGAATCATCATCATCATCAGCCGGAGGACGTCCACTGCTGGACATAGGCCTCCCCCAAAGAGCGCCACAAGTCACGGTCACCAGCCACCAGTAAATAGTAGTTTCACCTATTGATGAGGCCCTTCTATGATGATTATATTTAAATAGAACAAAGTAACCTACTATGTTCTACATTTTAAATAGAATGCAATTGAAACAAAAAAGGATGAGTATTTTAATATTCGGTAATAAATTTACATTAATTAATGTATTACAAATTGTTAATTTTTATGATTGAAAGGTAAGATAAATTATTTAAGTTATCTGAAAAACTTTCTAAAATATCTAATTTCAAACCTTATGTAAATTTAATTTATTAAAATAGAATCCTCAAAAATATGAAATAAATATTAATGCCATTAATAGCGGCAAGAAAATTTTCATGAATCATTTTCCGATTGTCACCAGTTGTCCCCCCTCCCCCACGTGATAGGCAGGATTTTTTTAAAAAAAATCCCACATGTCACCGAGGGGGACATGTGGGAATGACATGAATGACAATGCGGGGAATTTCACATTTACACTTCTACTAACTTACAGCTGTACATTTTGATTTCATCCATACTCCCCCAGGAATTTCTGCTGTCTAGTAGATTTTCACATCGTAATGTGAGGTAGGGAAAATACGGGCAAAAATTCTAAACAACAAAAATATGATCTATATCCTCGTCCATTTTGAAGTCACATAAACTTATTTTTTCTTAATATCTTTTATCCAGAAACTTTATTAATTTAACTTTGTCAACTCTGTTGTCTAGCGGTTCTGTTGTTGGACTTGACTCATGGTACCTCATGAGTGCAAATCCCCGGATCAGGCAACAAAACAACAAAATGTGTTTATCAATTTATGTACAAAAAAAAAAGATCGTGTTCATCACACTATTTATAACTCAAGAGCGGCTGAACCGATTTACCTGAAAATTGATACGAAGGTAGCTTGAAACCAGGAGACGGGCGTAGAATACTTTTTGTTCCGTTAGACTGCGAGGAAACTAGTAAAAGCAACTTTTTACTTCCCATGCAAAGTGAACGGATGGAACAAAGTTCGCAGGAACAGCTAGTTAACAATAATTGTTACACAAATATGACGCAATTTTTGACATCGCAATTTGTTCATCGCGTTGTTCAAATGTATATTTCTTTCCAAGTGCCAATTCAATAATATTTATTGGTGGCACAATGGACTACCGTTGCCAACGTAATACGAGTACAGAAGCAAGAAAGAATGAACGAGGACAGCAAACATGGCCTATTCGGGGGTGCAAAGGGTGCGTGGCACCTGGGCGCAAAAACCTTTAGGGCGCGATGAGATCACCTTTTGCCTATGCGTAATCTGCTAGTTTAATTATCTACTTAAATTTACTTATTGAAATTCCTACTTCAAATTGCTACACAAAAACTAAAACACTGAAGACCTTCGCACCTTTCGATATTTACATATTTACAGTTGGAAGGTATTAGACTGAGACAAAAAACAATGTATCAATTAACACACAAAAAATATCAGATAATGAAAGAGTTATTTTAAGCAACATAGATCCCAAATATGCCGAATCGTCCTCACTAATATGTAAGACTAAACCTTTGAGAACGGATAATTAACAATAAATTAACTGTTAAAAAAATATTTATTATTAAGTTATAATATTATTAAGTTTAATATCCGGGACGCTATATATAACTTGCTGACGTATTGATAATAAAAAAAAATATATTTTATATCTTCAAGCTTTCCTGAAGTTTATACTGCATTTCTATTATTTCTCATCATTCATGAGACGCTGAGTTTACTTTAAATAAGGTACTTTTAATTTAAAGCGAATCATTAGAAAATCAAATTCCTACCAAAGTATAATTTTCAAAGTTTGAATGTACCTACTTAACAAGTAAAAGTGTAAAAATAAGTATTATCAAAAAAAATATTATTGGTTGGTTCAGCTTCTTCATATTGGGGGGAGGGGGCCCATTCGATGAATTTGCCGCGGGCCTTGAACAGTATAGTTACGCCATTGTGATAAAGTATACCTAAGCTGCCTAAGTTTTTGTAAAAAGAAAACTTATTTTTCTGACTGATTCAACCTCGCAGAGCATAAACTAGGAGTTATTTGCGTGAAATTTGGACCGTGGATCTATGTGGTTAGTTAGTAATTGTAATAACTAAGTTCAAAAGCTTATTTCGGAATGGCGATTGCGCAAATTGTAGTTTGTTTTGTGGAACTTAGCAAAACTAATGTACAAAAAATAATGAACAAGTTACGTGTTAGAAGATTTTTTAGAAATTGTAACCCTGAAGTAAGTTGAAACCATCACATTGTGACATTTGAGAAACGATGTGTTAACATTCTCTCATTGATTTTGGCACCCCTAAGTTAACACAAAGGGGTGCCAAAAAATGTTGTTTTGTTAAAAATACGAGCACATAATAGTAATGCTTCGTTACTGTGTTAATTGCCTTCAATTCAACGTTTAAAACGTGTTAAAAAAGGTATAAAAAATGTTGACAGACATAAAAAAAAAACATTAAATCGAAGTGTGTTTCATTTATTGTAAGTTTTATTATTAATCATTTACTAACTGTCCCGGCGAACTTGGTTCCACCCTTTACAGTTTACATGGGCAAACATAAAATGTTATTTTCCTACTTCCCTCCCATTTCACTCCGTTATTAGTAAATTTCTAACATAGGGCATAAACACTTGTTTTAATTACTGATTTTTAAGGAGGGCGCAAGCTTATTTTCATACCCTGGCGCCTCGTATGGCAAGGGTGGTCCCGACAGTAAACTGTAACATTTCTTTCATTGTTGAAACTGTTATACTGCAGCATACCGACAGCGTTTTAATGCTGATTAAAGCACTAATGAAGAATTAACGCGATTACGAATTCAGTGTATGCAAAATTCAGTACGTTCATCTCCGTCAAAGGCTGCATTAAGCCGTATACGCCTTAACTCAATAATAATTGACGACAGTTGTTGAGTCTTCTCCTAGTGTGAAGTTTTCGTGCCCGTGTTATATATTCAGTATACGCTCCAGCAGATATACCTAAGTACATTATAATAAGTTCTACCTCATTTTTTTACATGGTGCGCGCATACGTTGTTTTCTTTTGTTTCTACACAAAATTGTAAAGAGGAAACTGTGAAAGGTTTTTGAAAATTCTTGTAAGATTTCACCTTCAGCATTAAATTTAATCATCGTCATGTGTATATATAATGAATCTCCTTTTCGCGTGATCATCGCGTACGACTGAACGGAAGTACTAATTTTGGTAATTGCTTTCTTGTTGTGTTAATTATTATCAGGACTAACTACATTGTTATATAAACAAAAACTAGGAAAATTGCAAATAAAAGAGGAAAACAATGCTTTAATCCATAGAAACTATTAGTAAGAGTTAATGGCAAGCTATACGAAGTTCGCGGGGTCAGTTAGTAAATAATAAATATCCCTGGACAAATAGCTTAATTTAATTTAGCCACAAAGTGAAAAAATCCTATGCTTGTGTTATGGCTGTTGGTCAACGATACTAATATATAGAAACACTGAAGGAGATACCGGTACCTATAAATTTAATAACCAGCCAGACATAGCAATGCAGACATTTAAATGTTCATCATACAGATGTCTGCTACAATCGGAATTCCAAACTAAGCCTCGAGGTCGGTCGGTAGCGTTAGGCGTGTATGCTAACCCGTCTACCAACGAAGCAAGCAGTAAAAATAAAAATAAATGTTTAAAAAAAAGTATCTTCACGCCCATATCCCCGAAGAGGTAGTCAGAGGCACAACCAGGGCACCCACGACCCCACAAGTCCCACAATGTGATAGGTGGCAAGCCTTTCGCCAACCGGGCACATTTCCAATCCCGAACATTATTTTTTTATTAGAAAATTTGAAAAATCCAATTTTTCTTTTTGTTGCCCGACCCGGGATTCGAACCCGGGACCTCATGCAGTCAAGTCCAACAACTGAACCGCTAGACCACAGAGGCGATTAATTATATTTTTCATTTTTTTTTATTTCTGGCCAAATAAAATAAAAAAATGGTGGAAATAAAAAAGTATTTTTTGTATTTCCACCATTTTTTTATTTTATTACGGACTCAATTTGAAACAAACCCACATCTTCGGCGCACCGTGCAGTCTGGCATACCTAGTGTTGAAAATGTATTTTACTAATATCTATTAAAACTTCAGTTTGAAAACCATTTTACACCACGCGGGTAACAGCTAGTAATAATATAACTATGTTGATAATTGCCTAATGCTACGGCTACACATATCGCGAAAATTTGCGTTGTCGTGACAAGTCTGACCAAGAATTCTACCTATCGCGAATCAACTTCGCGAATATGAAAGCCCTTCGCGCCGCTGTCGGTAAAATGCGGCACATCAAAGGGTTTTGTCGTGACAAAGTTCGTGCTATTCGCTACAATTCGTACACACAACACAAAGTACATTGAATAATAGGTCTTAGAGACATCAGCTAATGTGGTTGATCACTGCCATCTACTGCGCAACGCTGGACCTATTGCTTGCAACGTATATATGCATAAATATAAAATGTATATATGTCCTCGTATAGCTCCTACCTCAATTTGCTTTTTCTCGAATTGTTGCTTTTGTTCTTCCATATTCTAAGTAAATGAAACACATAATAGTCTTACATATTTATTGATTAAAATTATACAAAATATCATCATGGACGACAAAACATTCCTTTCGAAACTAGTAATATGTAGTCAACTAAACTGTAACCAAATTCCTGTAAATAATCGAGATGTAATTGACGATTCGTTATGTATTTAACACATTATCACGTAAATCCATGAAAAGTAGCCAGGTCGTAAGTAGAAATTGCAAAACTTTCTTAGAAAATTTTGAAATAGCTCAAATCGCAAACTTCGGAATCAGAAAAATCACCAAGACTGACAATTGACAAATTAAAATCAGTGTTGCAAGAGTAAAATTTTTAAACTCGTTAAATGTGCTATCACAAAATCGGGAAATTTTAATTAACAAAAATAAAACATTGTTTTCATTAAATTTCATTAAATTATTAAAGTAGTCCGATAAAAAAAATATTTCAAATTGTAAAAAATGGTCAAAAGCCATATTTTTATAGATAAGAACACGAAAATGTGTACGCTTTTTTTTTCATTTCAGTGATTACATTTTATTCGCTTACGTATTACCACTTTTAGCTAACGATTTTGTAGACATTTTATATGTATATGTACGTAAAACCCCCTTACCTTACGTATGTAAAATTTAGTTACTATATTTTTCACCTACAGGATTTTGGTATTTTTGTGCGATGTTTGACAATATTAAATTTTTATGATAACATTTGTATGTATGATAATATATATTGTAATAATTAAAAAAATTACTGGACAATAATAAGAAAAATTACCTGGAATCTGATCGTCACACACTCATCGTTCTTAGTTCGTCACGTTGGTGTAGAATAGTTCTTCGAATATTAGGGGCATACAGATGGCTTAAAAGTATTTGAAGCTTAGGCTCCGCTAAAAGTATATTAATCTATACGTTTAGGAGCCCAATTCAATGCCATTCCACACTTCATCTTTTAATTAAATTTCCCTTAAAATTTTCGTGTTTAAAATAAAGACGAATAATTATTTTTCGCATTTGGATTCCTATCCTATTATTTATATATTTCCTATATGTATATTCCTATATAACGGAAAATTATTTGACACGGTTTATTGAATCTTTTGTACAAATGTAATAGTAATGTTATAAGTATGTAATTTTATTTAATTTTTCGTTTGAGTTTTCGTAGGATCGAAAAAAAAATTTGAAAGCTTTTTTTCACATTTATTGAATCGCCGTTATAAACAAAGAAAAAGTATTTTGGTGGTACTTTGTGTACTTTTGTGCACAAGTTGAGGATTCGCAAAGTTTTCTCGAAGCCGCCACTTCATGTCGCACTTCAGTGATCTTGGGATGTTACCGCTTTACTTTAAACCTCGACATGACTATTTATGATGACTCATACATTATTTTGAGTAACTCAGACCATATTTTGTAAAATCATGCAGTAACTTGATGCGAACGAATGAAACTTGACTAATGGCAGATGCTTACACTCACTCAAAGTAGTGATAGAAAAAATACTTTCTTATTTTAATGACATCTACTGCGCAAAGTCAAAACTAAACAGCAAAGCTGATTTTCCAAACAAAACCAAAAAGTACCAAGCGATAATCCCGTGGTTGACTGGTTGACTGCGAGACGCCGAGCGCTTTACACGTGCGCGGTGCTCAATTTAAACTTTTATCATGGACTGGAGTAACGACAAAATTTTGGAATTTATTCAAAACTACGAATCGGAACTCCATGTTTTCCACGAAATGAACTATCGCGACGCTCTAGATTATCGCGACATCGCGAAGCTTTTATAGCGTGGTCAAGCACTTCGTCACGGATCAAACATGAAGCTTTATCGCGACAACGCAAATATGAATCTTCACTGTCAAGTGTGGCCTTAGAGTAATCAAAGGTTTTCATAAAATTCAAATAATGGATTGCCTCAGGTTTCTGCAAAAAAACTTCTAGAATATTTATTACTAGATGATATTAATGATCGTAACATTGGCACATCATAAGTACATTATTGAAAAAATAAAAACACACTTCACACAAAATAAGTAAAGGATGGTACTAATGTAGTTGGGCACAACAAGAAAATTATAGCTTAAAAAATAAAAATCAATTATGTACGTAAATAAAAATCTAAAATGAATATTAGTAAATGCCTTCATTATCGTGCAAAACACTACAGGTTTTCATTGAACTAAAAAGTTGATCCTATGTCGTTGGTTGCTTTTACTTAGTAGTTGATGCCACTTCTTTCCTCAAAAAAATCACATCACCTGTTTAACGAAATTTCAAAAGGTCAAAGGTTATTTACTTAAGTAAGTAAGTAAGTATCTTCACGCCCATATCCCCGAAGTGGTAGGCAGAGGTACAACCAAGGCACCCACGACTAGCCGAAGACACTAAGTCCCACAATGTGATAGGTGGCAAGCCTATCGCCAACCGGGCACATTTCCAATCCCGACCAACATTTTTTTTATTAGAAAATTGGAAAAATCCAATTTCCTTTTTGTTGGCCGACCTCAAGCAGTCAAGTCCAACACCGGGACTGCTAGACCAAATAGGCGATTTACTTAGAGGTTATTTACTTGCACGCTACATACTTAAATGCGTATTAAAGTCAAGCTTGTGAAACAGACAATGTATAGAAACACACAACCCATAAATTCGAACAAGTTTTATCACTCGCAGAATACTGAGTATTGTTCATAACCTCAAAGGGAAAACCATAAACATAAAGGATAGCATACTTTTTAGCAAATGCAAATAACATGTCGAGAGTTATTTAAAACTGCGTGACTCATAATATGAAATGATGAAATCTAATACAGCTTGCCTAGAAACCCATTACATATTTTAAGTTTTTAAAAGAGACATGGATTTTCTGACAGGAAAATATACCTACCAAAGCGGTACGGTTGAGTTTTGCAAAAACCTTAATTAATACGAAGGTAACAAAGGACGTGGGATAAATCCGCGTCAAGTCCAACTAACATATAAAAGTTACGATTGTAATTAATTCTAAAATTTTTTTTCGACAGTATCTAACGGACGGACAAAAGACTTACGGAAAAAGCATATTACAAAATCAGTGACTACATTGATGACAAGGATATTTGGACATAATACTTAATGCCTTTTTACGAATTACAGGCTCCAACCATCTCTTCACAATATTCTTTCACAATATTTTTTGTATTCTGTTTTTTGTTTCTTTTAATTAATTTAAAAATATGCATAATTCTCAGTTATTTTTTGAGAAGACATAAATATTTTTGTTTGTTAATGAATGTTATTTTATTATTGTTGTTGACATTAGTTTTTCATAATATTATCTAATTGTAATGTTTGTTAATGAATGTTATTTATCATTGTTGTTGACATTAGTCTTTCATAATATTAATTGTAATTATTATTGACTTGTTATGACTTCGAATGACAGATATTTTTTATCCTATGTTGAATAAAAATATTTGACACTATTGGACGCTTATCTAATCTGTACAAATGAAAATAAATCAGTATATTTCTTGGTCATCGTATCACACGTTTACGGTTGGACCAGTTTTTCCAATTATTTTTTGTGGTGTTAGCTACTGTCAGGAGAAGGTTCTTAAGAAGAGGAAATCCGAAAAAAATGTAGGGAAAATAGGAAAAATAATACTTTAATATTTTACATACCTACACCATACTACCGCGTTGGCTAGTTTAAATAGATCTTTTTTATGATATTGGAAGGCAAACATGGCAAGCACTGACGTTATGGCGGTAGGAATAGATACGGCGGTGGTACCCATCCGGACGAGTCGCTGCAAGACTACCCCCTAGTCAGAAGTCACGGTGTTAGTGGCGGTAAGCCTATGCTCGCCTTTTACGAGATACCTAGCAGGAAGGCAGATAGTTTATTCTGCAAAGGAACCTGGACCAAAACGGGGAAAAATTGAAAAATCACGACTTTGGGTCGTTAGGTGTTATAAATTAGACGTGTCTGTTATGTAGATGTTGCAGGTGGAAGTTGTTTTTATTGTGGTAGTCTACGCCGGCTACCCTCCCCTCCGAGTCGGAACATGACAAAGAAATTATGGCGGCAATAATACGTAAGGCGGTGGATCCCTACCCAGGCACTTTGCTGCACTGCACCGTCTTGTTGGTACTGACATATATTTTAACCGGTGCTCGCCTCTTACGATCTGCGTGGCAGAGAGGAAAATGGTCAGTATGCTAAACGGACCCGGACCAACACGAGGAATAATAAATTATTCATAGGGGAAGTCTATATTCAATTATCTAATGTGACAATATTTGATACTATCCTATTAATATTATAAATGCGAAAGTTTGTAAGTATGGATGTATGGATGTTTGTTACTCTTTCACGCTCGAATGGCTGAACGGATTTGTCTGAAATTTGGAAGACAGATAGATTGTGACCTGGATTAACATATAGGCTATTTTTAATCCCGATCGCACACCGGGTTTCTGTGAAAACGCGGGCGAAGCCGCAGGTAGCAGCTAGTGAATTATAAATACAAAAACTGTTTCGTCTATTTTGAATCTACATTTTTTGTTTAAAAAATCTACAAACGAGAAGAACTAAGGTAGAACTCGGATAAAAAAAATGACTCATAAAAAAGACTTGAAAATACATACTGTAATCATAACAGAAACTCGTCAAATTAATATATCATCTTCCATCTAATTGAAGGCTGCGCTCAGTGTGTGCAACTTAGACAACTAAATCTTTTGTAAAATATGTCGTTTTGGGTTTTGATACTTATCTTTTATTGACTTAACTTCTGAACACAGAATGTGGAAACAAGTTTTTCATATGCACATCCTCAAAATTAAAATAAAAAAATAAAAAAGAAATAAAAAATGTTAACTAAAGTTATAGATAAAGCAGACAATTTCAGCAAAAATAATATAAAATGTCCGTCGTCGTTCGGCATTTCATGCCCGTTCATATTTATTACACTAATTTTTTATACGTAGTCGTTCAAATACATAAAACTGGCTGTTCTGGCGAACTTCGTTAAATTTTGCATGTGAAAAATTAACATTTTCTTATCCTAGTTTCCTTGCAGTCGAACTATACAAAACGTATCCTATGTCCGTCTCCTGGTTCTAAGCAATCTTTTTATAAATGTTTAGCCAAATCAGCTAATCAAATATTTACTACTCTATTTTATAAAAGTATATATAAATTTTATAATCATTAATCACATAACTTGATCTCAAATTAGGGCATAATTTCCGAAAGTGGGCTATTCAGACTATGTGTATGTAATTTTGAAGACGAAATTAGAGGGTTGTAATCATGTTATAATAATATGACAAGGTTTCTTCTTAGCGACAAGTTAATTCTGTAGCCTATTGATATTTGACAAGGTTTAAACAATTAGACGCCTACTTAATATGTATGGGTACTTAATTCTGGAAGAAAAAAATTAAATTGGAAAAACTACAAATTTTACTCATTTATAGTATAGTAATCTACATATATAAAAATCAATGCCACTTTTCGTTGTAATTTTATAACTCAAGAACGGGCTTACCTATCCAAATATATTTATGCTTTGTTCGGACTATTTAGTAGATGGTTTATGTAAAGTTTGCATAAAACCGGTCAAGCGGTTCTTCATTTATTACATTTTTGTAACAAACGAATTTAAAAAAAAATGCCAATCATTTCGTTAATTGGTATTTTGAGGTCAAATTGAAACTTTTTTCAGATGGGGATTTTGCTGTCATATTGACCGCCTCGTTGGTCGAGTGGCTAGCGTACACGCCAAACTACATCGACCAACCGCGAGGCTCGGGTTCGATTCCCGACGGGGGCAGGCATTTGTGTGATGAACATTTAGATGTCTGTATTTCCGGGTCTGGGTGTTTATTAAATTTATTCTGGTATCTATTTAAGTATTTATATGTATTACTATCGTTGACTAACACCCATAACACAAGCATATAATTTGCTTACTTTGGGGTTAGATAAAATTTGTGCAACTTGTCCAGGAATATTTATTTATTTATTTTTATTTATTTCAATTGTTTTTTTTTCTTTTTTGTTTTGTTGAATCATGTCATTCAAGCGATCATATAGGTAGCGACGCACGTACCGGGCCACTAGTATTGTATAATATAGTAGGTGCATTTCAGCAAACTGCTGATTTCCTGTTTAAGGCGGACATCACACTGCATGACACAACGGAAAGGTTTATGGTGCAGTGTGATATCTGCCTAATTCAACAGGATGCCAGACAGATAATTAGTACATCTAAAGCAATCTTCTCATTTTTATATCTCTGTGAGTGAGTGAATACCTCTCAGATCAAAAAATATCTCCATTATCCATATGTAACATATATATGTATATGAAATATATGTATATATATAATATGTATATAATGTATAATGTGTGTGTATGAATATATGTATGTGAAAGTAGGTATGGGACGTGCGACTTTATTTGAAAAAAATCAGTTCGCGATACGTTGACATTTCCTGATTTTTAACAAAATGCCAAGTAGCTTTTTTGTGTACAAATAACGGCGTCGATGTTAATTACATGAAAAATGTCATCTGTTACCACACGTGAATGCTAAATTATAATTATAGTATTTTTAATAAAAATCTATAAATCATTATTTTTAATATGAAAAAGTAACGAAGTATTTATCCAGTTATTAATATGAAAAACTAATTCTTTGATAAAAACTGATTATTATATTTGCTTACCTAAACACATACCCCTTACTAATAAAACTTACGCGCCCGTTGATCTGGTAACTTCACTTTTGCTAACAAAAAATGAATGTATGTATAAAGTGTAGTTTCTCTTATACACTCATTAAATTCGTGCTATAGAGATGTTTGCCGCTACAGTGCAACAAACTAATATGTTCAGTTACATAGAGTTGTTGGTGTGACATTTCTGATCTGATTGAGAATTTTACCTTGAAAATAATGACCATAAAATAGTTGTGGGAATTTCATTTTAATACTAACATTTTTTCACAAAGCAAATAACAAAGAAAACCGAAATTGTTTTTAACAATTTAATTCTTAATTTTTCTAACATTTCATCAATAGTTTTTTGTGTCTAATGCAAATGCAAGAAAACAGTAGGAGCAGGTTAGGAAATCTGTTATAAATCACGTTCATGTCTTCATTAGGCATATTTGTATGATCGTTTACGGATGATTTAATGATGCGGCGAAATCGCAACTCACTTAACACAAAATATCGTCACCAATCAATTAATGTATGTATCAATTTGGCGCAACTTTCATCTAAAAAAGTAAAAAAATAAGTTTGCTATGTTTTTTATTCGCGCGATTCAACCAACCGGCGCTCCAACCAATCTATCAGCACGATGATTATTATTATCATTAACTTTTATTGTACACAACTGATAATACAAAGCACACTTAAAAGTAAAAAAACAAAATACAAAAGGTTCGTATTTACATACTAATGTCGATAATATCAATTTGATGACAACCTATATTGAGATTCCGTAACTTTAGTTTTTTCAATGTTTGTTTAGGTCGTTTTTTCCAATGATAACTGTCTAATGCTGGTACTAGATAAAGTAGGTTTACCGACGGTGCCCGTCAGTTCTATTAACATATTTGTCCCGACTCCCGAGAATTCCGCTATCTCATTAAATCGTAAACTTCAAATTAACTTAATAACGAACTACCCTGAACTTTTTATTGTTACAAGAATATAGATTTAATTATCTACGTGAAAAGTTTTGTTTTAGTTTCAAAAGAGATACCTAAAGAGC
This sequence comes from Calephelis virginiensis, assembly GCA_002245475.1. NCBI lineage: Eukaryota > Metazoa > Arthropoda > Insecta > Lepidoptera > Riodinidae > Calephelis > Calephelis virginiensis. The sequence continues at coordinate 805 of NJDC01008216.1, read as the reverse complement.
AATTCAGCTAATACACTTATTATTATAGCAAAAATACTTATTTAATTATTTAGAAAATTATTTTTTAACATTATTAAAGTAATAATTTATAAGTAAATATTTTATGATGGAAATAATACAATGAAATTTAACAGGTACCTCAGTATAATAAATTTGGAGTTCACTATTAACAAAAAAAAAAGTAATTATTTGTATTCAGAATAATTTATTTTGAATATTTGTACGTTGTACATTGATTGGGAAGAATATTATTATAACATCATATTGTATAACTACCGACATTTTGAAAATACATAAATATTTATATGAATGTAGTTTTTGATAGGATAGAATAGTATAATGTAATTTACTTATTTCACTTGGAACTTACAAAGATACTTGTGAAGCATCTATATAAATTTTAAAACTACTAGCAAATCGGAACACGCCCACTCACTGACAAGATTCGGCGAAAGAATTCAGCCAACTTGTCTTTTTTCTTATAAACAAAATTTACAAAAATGTATTTCTTGTATATTTTGTAGAGATTGGTATGAGGAGCAATTATTCCCAGGCGTTTCTGTCTTCTAAATATTCTGAAATCTTATAGTAACCCTTACCATACAACTTAAATTAAAAATATTTTTCTAAATTTGCCAAATGGTAAATCTTTAACATGCTCGGTTAGTTTACTGTAATGACGATTTGATGTTGCTGTTGAAAGAATAACACATACTGTGGAGACGAGACTTTTGCACAGCAAGATTGTCTTTATTCCTCGCATATACAGAATTTACATAACAAATTTTCTTAAATAATTTTCATT
>NJDC01008211.1:5883-24548 GCA_002245475.1 Calephelis virginiensis | reverse complement strand
CCTACCTCTTCGGGGATATGGGCGTGAAGATACTTTTTTATAAGCCTCATAGTATCCAATGAAACAAAAAAATACATACTTTTAATCTATCTTTAAATAACGTTGTCTATGTTTGTATGAATATCCGATTGGCGATAGGTTTGCTACTTCACACTTTGTGTGTCTATAAGTAGGTTCTTTCGTGAAAATACTTACGTCTTTACATATTAAAAATGCAAAAAAAATAATACAATCCCATCCACGAAAATATCTGCGCATAGAGATACTTTTTTGCTCACACGTTAATAAAAAGATTGTGTATTTTATTTCTTATTCATGTTTTTGTTTATGACTCCGTTTACGAGAAACCCTGTTGAGATTCAGTGTTCATTCGGTTAATTACTACCTTGTTAATAATTTACATTCGATCGTTTCATACGATTGTTATTGTAGCATGCCAAGTTGATGTAAGATTGAATTTAGTACATTTATTACATTTTATTTGGATACCTTGATTTTTATATACAAAAATTATAGAAATATATTTTATTATATTATTATAGTCAGCTAAGCAAAACAGTACATTTTTTATTTTAAAACTGGTTTGAATCCTTACTTACTGATATAATTTTGTATTTAATACATTTATTTATTTTGATACTTTGATTTTCATATACAAAAATTTAAAAAATATAAATCTGTACATTCAGCTAAGCAAAACAGTACACTTTTTGTTTTAAAACTAAAACTTAAAAATTTTTGAGGAAAGCGTTCCTTTACGGAATTATTTGTCAATCGTCCGTTCTGTCAATCTGCCGCTCGCCACAGCAGTTCCGTACTAATACAGAATCCACATTAATATTACAAATGCGTGTCTGTCTGTCGTAACTTTCTGTCCGTTGCCCTTTCACGGCTAAGTCCTTAACCGATTTTGATGAAATTTTGATACGCATTTAGTTAAAAATTCGGGTTCCAACATAGGTCAGTTTTTTTAAAAACAAATCCAAAAATATTTTAAAAGGGGGAATGAAAGTTTGTATGAAATACATAACTATTTGACGCTGACAAAGTCGCGGATGAGCAACTAGTATTCTATAATTTGTACTACTGCCTGTGTAACTAGACCGAAATATAGAAAAAGTAATAATAATATCAAAACCGTATGTATCCCTTGGAAATTTCTAAGAGTGGTCGTAAATGTACGAAAAAAATGTGTAGTATTTTAAAAACACATTTTAAAAAAAATGCCTAGATTTGAAAATTTACATAATTAAAAAAGCAACAACTCAATTTCGGGTTCATATACAATTAGAAAATTATTTATGTATAAAAGTTTTAATTTCCTATTACAGGAATTAAGTTAAAAAATTGCTTCTTAAAGTAGCTATAACGTTATATCAAAAGTTGCGTGTTCAATTCTTAACCAGCGTGAAATTTTCTTATAATTTCTAAAAGTTTGTGAAAATTTGTTCCTATTTAAAAAAAGAAAATCCCTACAATAACCCAGTGGGAAAATAGCCCGTGAATATTGTAAAAAATTACTTAGTCTGACTGGATGCGCTTGTACTAAACTGCGTTATATATAACCTAATTACGTTATTACATAAATCACTAAATTTGTTAAACAAGCCTCCACTCACGGCTTCGTCCGCGTCCCAAATTATATTTTTTTTATGAATTGTAGTCTATGTGTTATTCTGATGTATATGCTATGTCCCTGAAAAAATTTCATCTAAATCTGTTCAACAATTTATGCGTGAAAGAGTAACAAACTTCCATTCTTACAAACTTTCGCATTTATAATATTTAGCAGGAAGAACTAATCCCTGCTTTGCCTCTGTGGTTTAGCGGAGGTGTTGAACGTGACTGCATGATGTCCCGGGTTCGAATCCCGGCTTGGGCAACAAAAAGAAAATTTGGGTTTTCCAATTTTCTAACAAAAAAAATTTTGCTCGGGATTGAATATGTGCCCGGTTGGCGATATGCTTGCCACCTATCACAATGTGGGACATAGTGTCTTCGGCTAATTGTGGGTGCCCTGGCTGTGGCTCTGCCTGATATGGGCGTGGAGACGCTTTGCTATGCTGAAAATAATTAATCGAATACTACTACCTAAAACTTTGAGTATTAAAAAACACTTCAGAATTCTCATATTAAGAGCACGTGGTTGGATTAATACATTCATTAATAAAGTTCATAAAAAAGTTCATCTCAAATATTTATCTATTTCTTACACATGTTTTTGTGTCTAAGGTTACAAAAACCAGTGTCGAAGTTCACGATGTATCAACTTAATTATCTTGTCAATAACTTTTTATCGATACCTGTCAAATGAAGATGGTTTAATTTAATAGTTTTATTAAACACATCAGGCAATTACGAGGAAAGAGGAAGTCGCCTCTGTGGTCTAGTTGTTCGGTGTTGGCGTTGACATGAGGTCTCGGTTTTGATATTCGTGCCGTGCAATTTAAAATGCGTTTTTTTAATTTTCTTATACATGTATAAGCAACGTTGATGGGATACGGGATTGGATACGTGCCCAACTGGCGATAGGTTTGCCACCTATCATATTGTGGTACTATTAAGTACCTAGAGCTGATCGTAGATGCCCTGATTGCATCTGAGTCTACATTTTTAGTAATAAGAGCGTAAAATTTATGTTTTTTCATTATATTGGAAGGCAAACAATCAGACGGATTTCCTGATGGTAAGAATTTCACACCGCCTAGAGACACCAAAGGTGGTAATAGTGCGTTGCCAAACTGAGGCCGGGATGTTAGGCCTCGATCAAAAGTTAGTTTACCGGCTATCTTACCCTCCAAACCGGAACACGTCAACGGCAAGCGCTGACGTTATGGCGGCAGGAATAGGTAAGGCGGTAGTACCAATCCGGGCAAGTCGCTTCTAAACTCTACCACCTAGTAGGATGTCACGGTGTTAGTGACGGTAAGCCTATGCTCGCCTTTTACGAGCTACCTGGCAGGATGGCAGATGGTCTATTCTGCAAAAGAGCCCGGACCAACACGGTGTGTGTTGTATTGTAATGTATGATATAATTTTGAATAATCAAAATTTCAAGTAGCGTGCAGCGGAAAAAAATTAAATGTCATTTAATAGGATGGGATGTATTAACCTTGTCGTCTATTAGTAAAATGATTGAATTATTTAATTTACGGGATTAATTCGCTAACATCATTCAGACTAATCGGTAGAGCGATGACTATCTGAAATAATGTCACCTGTTTTAGCCATTCCTGTGGCTATAATATCACTTTTTGCTACTTTTATGTTCCAGTTTGGATACTAGGTTAGATGATAAATCTACTTAACGGTAGGGTTTTTTATGCATCGCAGCAATAACATTTTCGGTTCTTAAAAACGATCTCTAACCATCAGCAAATCCTACTTTCTTGTGAAATAATTTTCTACAGTAGTACTATTTAAATTATGCGCTTCGGCTATATTCGTCAAGCTTCGGAAATCCGAATGTATTTTAAATATATTTTTACAGAGTTGTTATTATACATAATTAATCATTTCGCTTAAATTTAGATTTTATTTATTATTATTATTATTAGAATTTATTAGATTAGGTCAGCCAATTTAAAAATAAAAGTATAAAGTGTAATAGAGTAAAAATTATAAAGCCGAAGCGCAATATTTAAATAATACTACTGTAGGTATATTTGTCAACGTTGTGATGTGACGACCTCATTGTTGGTTAGTAGACTGCTGTTCAGTAGCTGTCCCAGATGGGTACAACTAGCTTACCTATTCCTACCTCCATAACATCAGTGCTCTCCATTAGCATGATCCGCAATGGAGAGTGAGATAGTCACTAGGTTCGCACACGTAAGACCCGACTTTGAGTTAGCAATGTACCAGTAGTAGATATTACTGGATTATTTGCTGAAGGCATAAATGTACCCCACTTTCGTGTTTGCTAACCAATAACATAAACAAAATAAAAAAACTCAGGCTTCTGAAATTATTAGACGGTATCAAAAATAATTCTCATTATTGTAGTAAGAAATGCCAGCTTATAATTCGCTTTCCCATAATATAAAAACTCACGGCTACACCTAGAGATGACAATAAACGTTTAATCTATAATTATGTTACAATTTTGTTTCGATAACGTCGACTTACTGACTGATTAAGACAGTTGACGTCTCTGAGTACGTCTTTTAGAGTACTAAAATTCTATCATACGGTGATAAAATTCATTGTCGTCATTATCATTATTGTAATAAGAAATTTCAATCCAATGTAGTGGATAGCAAAATGAATAGTAAAATCACAATCCAATATCTGCAAACGTATGCAGTCATTAACATATTAGAAAGTCTGAAATAATCTAGACCCACTGAATACCCCATTGAATCGTGGGAATCGAACGCGGCATTAATTGCTAAGGCTTCCAATGACGTTCCGGTAAGCACATTCGAATTCTATAGCATTTTCACTGTATTCAAATATTGTACCACATTTGGTTATACCTGTATAAATTGCTGGCGACATCCAGACATACTTATCCATATGTGTGTTTAAAGTGTTTAAGATTTAAAGATATTTTCTTTACCAACTTCCAAAAATATATAAAATATATATTTTTAATTTCCTCCGTGAAACTTTATTCAGGATGTGGGCGTGAAGATACTTTTTTTTTACTCTAAGTAGATTTTACACAGTTTTGCCTTAAACTATTTTCATAAGAACTATTATATTATTATAAAATGTTATTGTATAGAAGCGAGAGTTGGGTATGTCAGAAAAAGCTTGAAAGTAGCATAAATGCGATCGAAATGAGAGTGCTACGGAAAATCTGTGGTGTAACGCTCTCTGACCGCATTCGTAACAGTGATATCCGAGAAAGAGTGGGATCGAAAGAAAGTGTTGGTGTTGAAATGCGAAAGGGCATGCTCCGCTCCGTTCGGTCATGTGGAAAGAATGACAGATGAAAGATTGACAAAGCAGATATACAATGCGAATGTGGATAGATGTAGGTATCCGGGAAGACCAAGGTCCACGATCAGATCACTCGAATATTATCCGAGGGTGGTGTCAAGATTCACCGAAACCGGCGTGTTTGTATGAAAAGGGTAATGAATGTGAAGGAAGCTAGACAGATTTGTCAGGATCGTGAAGTCTGGCGCTCGATAGTCTCTGCCTACCTCGTAAGGGACTTGACGTGAAGATATGTATGTATGTACATGAAAAACCCATAAATGTCTTGAAACACACATTAACCGTAACTTAATCGTATTAAAGCAAAAAAGATCGAGTAAAGCCTATTTTCGATTTTGCTCCTATATAGCTCTTTCCAAACTTCGTTTCAATAACTCTATGTTAGGAACATATAAGCAAAGCATAGCCACATACAATTAGGACATAGCATTAACCATAGACAAAGAGCACAAGTTATTTCGACGTGACAGAAACTAGGCGTGGCTTACAAAAGGCGATTATTTTAATGAGTTTGGCCTATGCCAAGACTGAAGCAATATTGGAACATCCCCTTCGGCGTTACACGATTATCTTTAGTAATTAAACTAGTATCAGGAAGATTGTTACAACATCTTTAATGAGTCGCCAAACGATTTAATATAATGCGCAGTACCGTCATAACTTTAAGCACTCGGGGCCTGTGTAAGGGCCAAACTCTTGGGGGCCCCGAAAGGTAAATGTAGGTTACGCCAAATAATTAGGCGCAGTAAAATACCGACACCAACTATCTCCTTGGTTACCACGTCACAGTTTGACAATTATTTTTTTGAAAGATAGCAAATGTTTCCTTATTACTCCAACGTACATTTTATTAACATCCTACTAGTGGTTTTTGAATTACACTTTTTTTTCATTTATTTGTTTAATTAAATTCAATGGTTACATGATTAAAGGTGCAACATAAACTCATATGAATTAAGCAATGCAATGTTGTTTTCACTTCACGACCTTATCACGATGTAATTAATTGATGGTAAGTGAAAAATGTATACACTATTAAGCATAACTCAAAACCCACAAGTCGGAACAGATCGGTTCAACTTTTTCTAAAAAAAACATCAAAATCGGTTGGCCGAGTAATCGCGTAACAAACATACAAAAAAAAAATAAAAAAAAACCTACTGTGGATTTGAGAACCTCATCCTTTTTTTGACATCGGTTAAAAGATGTAGTAGAAGATCGGAATTGAAATAGAACATCACCAATTTGTTAACTCAAGAAATTTGGGCCCCTGTTAGGCCCCCAAACTCACGAGGCACGAATTGCAAATATACTAAAGACAAAAGATAGCAGAGGAAAATTTAAATTAGGTACGACCTTAACAGATCTATTTAATTAATGAATTATATTCAAAATGTATTTCAAGTTTGTTTACTAAAAATCCCGGCCTAATTTATTAAGAAAAAATATTTTTCAATAAACTTTTTTTACTTAGATCCTATACCAACCTCATTTTTTAAATAGATAACTGTTGATTGTAGTCTTCTAAATAGTAACTTTATTTTTTTTAAACCCTTTTTTAAGTTATAATATTTTTAATAAATAAGTAGAGCTGATGGACTTACTACCTACTTAAGACTGATGACTAATTAAAATTGATATAAAATTGCAAATTGCTACTTGACTAATGGCAATGGCAAAATACTAATGTGAAGGCCAAAACCTAAAGAAAGAAGAAAGAAGTGGAGCTGATAGAAAAGCCTAGCCTAGCATAGCTTAAAATGTTTCCATGCCCGAGGCCCTAGTTTTTTTCCTATGCCATGAGACGGCTCTGATAATATATGCGTTTGAAGGCTGAAGTGCTATATTGAGTTGTCACTGTGTAATATTGAAATTTTGGGCAAATATTATATTTCGGTGTTACCGTTTGAATGTGACTTTTTTCTGAGTGTGTGAATCTACGTCACCCCACCTGAACCCGGTGCTAGCACCTGTGTGTGGCTACGCACCGGACGCAGACGTCCCAACGTACTTTTACCTCTATACCTAAAAAACTGACTGCACAATGTAGGATGGAATTTAAAACCATGTAGGTACTACTAGCTGTCCCTGCGAACTTCTTTCCATCCGTTCAAGTTGTGTGTTAAAAATTTATGTAAATTTAAATGTTGAAAGTAATACCATTATCTCTTATTTCTTCTTTTTGGCATTCACGTAAGTATTTTGCCATTAGTCAAGTAAAAAATAAAAATATTTTTTACCAAATACAAATTTACCACAATCGGGATTCAATCATAATTAGGCATAAGTCATAGGTCGTCGTGAGGTAAGGCGGTGATCTCATTACTCAAGCTCATGTAGTGAGGTTTGGCGGCAACAAAGAAATACACGGTACGCTAATTTCTTTACGATTATTTCATTTGTACACTTTCTCTGAACAAAATTTTACCAAAGCCTCCAAAATTGACTAATTTTACTCAATACATACACGAAATTCAATAATTATGAAAAATCTTCAAACATCTTTTCTCTCGATGGCGCCAAAATTTCATGTCATTATCTCATTACTAGATTTTTGTTTTAGCAGCGGGCGATGGGGTCATCACATACGCAAAATTCGTACTTGCTCTGTAAGCCATAATAAACTCTCAACAATAGGTCGTTTGGCCGGCCATTTGTTTAGTCCAGGCATTAGAATTCGACTTTCCAACGCCAAGCCGTTGTTGGCAACGACCCATTAACTACATTAACGCCTATGTTGTCTAAGTTACTGTCACATTGCACGGAATAGTCAGTATTGTTCTTAGTTTAAATACAATTAAGCTTAAATATTCCAGTATTCGCTATGATGTCAATGTATCCTTAGATAGCAAAAATACATTAAATAAATATTTTTTTCCAGACAAGTTGCACAAATTGAATGTAACCCCAAAGTAAGCAAATGATATACTTGTGTTATGGGTGAAATAGTTAAATAGATACCAAAATAAATATAATAAGCACCCAGACCCGGAAACGCAGACACCTAAATGCCATCACACAAATGCCTGCCCCCGTCGGGAATCGAACCCGAGCCTCGCGGTCGGTCAGTGTAGTTAGACGTGTACGCTAACCACTCGACCAACGAGGCGTATTTACCTCCTTTAGTTTAAATGACTCCGAAATGGAGGTTAATAAATGCATCTGAGTGGATTTTTAAATATTATTAACTCTTTATGGTACACAATAAACGTAACTATTTAAATTATGCGCCTCGGCTTTACACTTTTGACTCTTTTTACACTTTATACTTTTATTTTTAAATTGGCTTATCTAATCTAAATCTAAGCGAAATTATTAAATATGTAATAACAACTCTATATACAGATATCTTTAAAATACATTCGGATTTCCGAAGCTTGACGAATATAGCCGAAGCGCATAATTTACCTACTACTATGCAAAGGGCGAGCTTATCTCTAATGAATATATTTTTGCAGCCAACCCTTTAAAGGAAAACAATAAATGAAATATGTAGACGTGTACAAAATTATACTAAAAATAACTACTTAATACAATTACCTGCATACTAAACATTATACGTACTACCTACACAAACAAAGCTAAATAACTATAAGAAAAAGTTCTTTTAATTGTTCTTTGAAAGAAAAAAGGGTTTCCCATTCAAGAATTTATGTTTTTTTATGTTTGTTAAGCGATCTGTAAGAAATGGATTTTGGTTTCCCTCTTGTTGGTACTGGATATTCATTCCAAGAATGTGATAGATGGCAAGCCTATCGCCAACCTGTCACATATCCAATCCCGGGTAACGTTATTTTATTAGAAAATTTAAATACACATTTTCTATTTTTTTGTTGCTGACCTGGGAATCGAACCAGGTTCCTCGAGAAGTCAAGTCCGACGCCGGACCGCTAAACACAGAAGCGATAAAAATTGAGTGTTTTCTTGTTACAGATAAAGAATCTTTACATATATTCTAACGAAATGCCTACAAGTCATAATTGGTTGGTTCTCAACAACATTGCCCAACTCGGCTATTATATTAAGAGTTGTCATTGTCACTTGAGAATTTAGCAATGTATTGGTTTAAAAAATGATACAACGAAATCGTGAACTCCATTAATCAACTGTTTAGTGTTAGTTAACTAATAGGTACAGAAGGTACCTGACGTTTACGTAGGGCTGTACAAACTGAATTATAGAGGAAGATAATTTACTTAGTTCTAAAGACAGCCAATATTTTTAAAATTTGTTTGTTGGTCCGGGCTTCTTTGCAGAATATTCAATCTGCCTTCCTGCCAGGTAGCTCGTAAAAGGCGAGCATAGGCTTAACGTCATTCACACCGTGACATCCTACTAGGTAGTAGAGTTTTGCAGCGACTCGCCCGGATTAGTACAACCGCCTTACCTTTTCTTGCCGCCATACCGTCCAACGCTTGCCGTTGACGTGTTCCGGTTCCGACCGCAAGGTAACCGATAAACTTACTTCTGATCGAGGCCTAACATCCCGGCCTCAGGTTGGCGACGCACCGTTACCACCTTTGGTGTCTCTAGGCGGCGTGAATTTCTTACCATAAAGATATCCGTCTGCTTGTTTGCCTTCCAATATCATAAAAAAAGAGGCCACCTAGTGTTCTGCCTATCTGGTAGATATAAGTCACGAGTATCTATCAGGTAGCTGAATGATCAGAATTTAAATTGGCGTATCACCATATTAATACCTATTCATAATAATGTATCTTTTTTGACATAATTGTGTTGTTTTTTTTTGTTGTTGCATATTTATGGTGTTGAAATATTAAGAGTTGCATTAATGGTAATGTATTTACTTTAAAAAAAATCCAAGAAAACGTGAATCCTAAATATTACGTATTTGATAAATTTCACAAAATAAAGAAAATATTGAACGTTAGGCTTACAACATGAGTAGATAAATTCTGCTTATTAATATCGGCGTATTTAAATTTAGTTTTAATATATTTTATTTATTTCTTTTCAAAAAATAAATTATTTGACCAAAAATTGATTGAAACGAGTAACGAGTTGCAGTGCTATGTTTGTGTGTATTTTTGTTTGTTCGACAGTAACTTTAGCAGTTTTGATCGAATCTTCATTAAATTTGGTAAGTGACTAGATATGTATATTATAATTTTTAAGTTCGATATTGAATGGTGGTGTTACGTAAGATCTTAGATGAAAAATAAATATTAGATAATTATCTCGTATGAGGTATCAAATGAAACGGTTTGAGTTAAGCATTTCAAATTATTTTTTTAATTTTCTGTTATTCATCGTTTTTGAGAAAGAGTAAAAAAAATCTCTTGTACTGAATTCACTTAAAAACATAATGGCAACGCTGTCACCAACGATGTCACCATCGCTGGTGATGTCGTTATCGGTGATATAGATGAAGACTGACTGTATCGTTATAAAGTCAACACTATGTCGACACCAACAAAACATACAAAAAAACCTAGTAATCATTTAAAAAAAAAGTATCTTCACGCCCATACACCCGAACCTTACACCCTTGGTTGTACCTCTGCCTACCTCAGGCAGATGTACAACCAAGGCACCCACGACTAGCTGAAGACACTAAGTCCCACAATGTGATAGGTGGCAAGCCAATCGCCAACCGGGCACATTTCCAATCCTGACCAACATTTTTTTTATTAGAAAATTGGAAAAATCCAATTTTCTTTTTGTTGGTCGACCCGGGATTCGAACACTGGACCTCATGCAGTCAAGTCCCACACCCGGACCGCTAGACCACAGAGGCGATAGTAATAATAATATATATATATAGTAATAATTTAATGACGTTTAGGCAGTTTGTAGATAATTTTGATAACTTTAATGAATTAACTTTGAATTATCGTATCATTCTACTCTGTATAACTTTATTTTTATTTGAAGTTTATTAAATAAATAAAACTATTAACCATTTATTATAAAATTACAGTAACCAATTATACGCAGGTGAGGCAATTTTAAGTATTAAGTGACTAAGGACATCACCTATTAAAATCAATTATCCAATTATCTGATGCGCAATCGTTAGATATTAATACTTGTGGGATTTTCATATTCATTGAATACGATTAAAATAGAAGAGTAAAGTATTATTTTTCGATTTAAAGCCCGGACCCCCCAAATTATAAGATTTGCTGGCACCAGTTTAGGTTTCATCTAAAAACCCCTTGCTATAGTTTGTATTTTTTGTTCCACACATAGGGCATTAATAAGATAATAAAAAAAAATCCATATCAGCTGCTTTAAAACATGTGATACGACAGCATACAAGGACACGGCTCTCGTGATGGTAAGAGATTAAACAGGCGTGTCACTTATGACCAAGGTGTTGGGTCTGATATGAAAGTCTAACGGCTACTCTACCCTCCCAACCAGAACACCCAACAATCAACCAACAAGTAACAAGACCACTGATGATAGAATGCTGTGCAAAAACTTGACCGGGTAGGGATCCACCACCTTACCTATTTCTGCCGCCTTTGTCATGTTTAATTTGCACGATTGGCCTAACGTTCCAGCCACAGTTCAGTGTCGCGCCTATAACATAGGCCTAAGGCCATGGTTTTCTCTAACCATTAGGTGACCCGTGTGTTTATTCAATGATCTGTCACATAAAAAATCTGACAGTGTTAAACGCTTATCATATACCCTCTTACTAATAAAACTTACACGCCCGTTGATCTGGCGTATAACTTCATTTTTTGTTAGCAAAAGTGGAATTCCACATCAGATCAACGGGCGCGTAAGTTTTATCAGTAAGGGGACTAAACTATTACATTTTACGTATAACTAAACTTATTATCTTATTATTATTATACTATGGCGGCAGGAGTAGTTGAGGCGGCAGATCTCCACTTTGTGACTCTACCACTACTCTTGCATTTGTTAAATTCGCAAAACTCATTGTCACAATTAACTACGACATTGACTTTGACGACGTTGAAGCAGGAAACAATTTTACAATTCGAGGCGAGCTATTAAGTAACAGATTATTAAACATTTAAAACTAAAGAATACCAGTCGATTATTCACAGCTGATGGCATTCAACACCTATCAAATATTATATGACAGTTTTCCTCCTAAATACTGTAGCGTAATTTCACGATCAATTAAAATAATTTGATATCGGAATTTGTTTCAAAGATGGAAGATTTTACGTTTGTTGAATATTATTGTTTATGGGATTAAATAAATGAAACTACCCAGCCCACCTACGGGCTTCAAATACAAAATACTCTGTTGCCATAAGTGATAACAATAACACGTGTACAAAGTGATTTCACAATATCTCAAGTGACGTGTTTTAAATTTCAGAATAGGTATACGTTTTTATTTTCACCTTGGAATTAATGTAGGTAGGTTTTTACATTGCAACCCAAATGAGGTATATTGTGAATTAGAACCATCTTTGTGAATTTTGGTGTATGGTTCCGTATTTATTAAATCCGTAAACTAATTTAATTAGTTTAAAACTAATTTAATTAGTTTAATACTAACTAATTAATTCAATGTTTATAAAACTAAATTTCGTGTGTGAAAATTGACTAAGCTGTTAATGGTATTATTTTTGAAGTCAATCTCTCTACTTACTTTCATCGTTTTAGTCCTTACCCATCATGGACATAAGACTTCTATAATTATTTCACCGTCTTCCACTTTGTGCGTCCTCCCCAAGGCTGAGATTTAACAAGTCGTTGGCTTAACTAGTAGATGGACAAGGTACGGACGTATAGCACAGTACAGTAGTACAAAGCACGTATAGTAAATTACAGTACTACTATTTAAATTTTACGCTTCGGCTTTACACTTTTTACTCTTTTTACACTTTATACGTATATTTTCAAATTGGCTGACCTAATCTAAATTTAACCTAATCTATGGCTTTCGATCGTTTCTCACGACTACTTTGCGAATGTCAAGTTAGTTAAGTCTTATACAGTCATTAGTTGTACATAACAAAGTCATGTCAGGTAAGGGTCTTGAGTAAAACGGTGGCTTCGTTACTCAAGCTCATCTAGCAGATTTGACGGCAGCGAGGAAATAGACGATGCAATAATTTCTTCATTATTATTTCATTTGTACACTTTCACTGAATAAAATTAATCTAATTCCCACCTAAATTAACCAATTTCACTCAATATAAACACGAAATTCAATAATAATGAAAAAATTACGACCATTCATCATTCACGATGGTACCAAAAAGTCCCGCGAAATGGTTAATGATGTGTTGGCAGCGAAATGGTTATAACAACTCTATATAGATATCTTTAAAACAAATTTGGATTTCCCAATCTTGACGAATATAGCCGAAGCGCATAATTTAAATAATACTACTGTACGTTATAGATAATATTTTATACCTATGTCATGATTCCAGAATGAAAAGGAAAATAATTCCTGATAATCCATTAACCTTGCGTGACAACCCTGATTCGTAATTATAGCACGATGCAAGCGCAAGTAACATGATCAATCATAGGTAATTATGAAATTTCAAGTATCAAGTTCATTTTGTTGTGATCTACAAAATAGTTTGAATTATCATACAAACCAGAGGTTAAACTAAATTAGTCTCAAACTTTTTAAGACAATAAAGATAGACTAGGGGCTCCATGGGTACATTATGTGCCTTACAGCACTAAACATAATATTATTTACATTATTTTATAGTATATCATTGTTATGAGGTTGTGTTGTTATGAGGAACTCTCTGTAGAAACTCTAAAATCTGTATACCTAGAGATAAGACCACCTTTTGTGCATTTCTGTTTATCGCTGTCCATGTTTTATGTCATAAATTGTATAAAATAAAGAATTAATTAAATAAATAAACATTCACGAAACTCGGATACAATCCTTGACTGGGTCAAACATTTGTGGGATGAATACATGCGTCTACTCTGGAACTACTACTGCTACTAGGCTACGTATGGGAGTTTAATAATTTAATTACTCTATTAAATGTGTTTTTATTAGATAAGAACGCGAACAAGCACATGGCTCTCCTGACAAACTTGGCCTGTAGATACCTTAGATGTTACAGATGCATCGGCGTCTAGTAACTGAGCGTCTAGCAGACTAACATACTATTGTCACTCTTATAAGGTGGTATTAAGAGGATTATTACATAATGCGATATTAGGCATAGTCTAATTAGACTGACTCCACTAGTCGGGACTGAAGGATTGCCCGGTTGGCGATAGTTTTGCCACCTACCCCGTTGAGGGACCAAAATAGTTTCGGCAAATCGTGGGTTTTATGTACCTCTGTATGTCTGTACTTCTTGGATACTTACTTACTTAATACTGTGATCTTTTAACAAAAATCCGGTGACTACCAAATAACCAACGCTAATGTAATCCTAGACGGTCTAGACGGATGCAAACCAATGTTTGCAAACATTGGTTTGCATCCGTCTAGACCGTTGATTTAATGTAAATTCAATAATAATCGGGATATGTAAATAAAGTTTTCTTCAAGGTTACCTATGGTGGGAGGTATGCTGCCGTCTAAAATGTCTAGGAGTTTAGACGGTTAAAACATTGGTTTGTATTTATCTGGGATGTAGATTGAATCCGAATTTAATAATATTCTGAAGATGAAAACAATGTTTTCTCCAGCGTTATCTTTGTTGGGAGGCATGTTTTGCAACCGTCTAGAACGTCTATAATGGTCAGCATATTACAGCATTACTAACAAGAAGAGTTAATGGATAGGAGAATCCTGGCACTTGGCAACCAATTATTAAAACTTTCACGTAATTTATTTCCTTGACTCTCGTGAACTAAGCAACGTCAAAACGACCTAGAAAGTTTAAAGGTTGTCGTCCTCTTGCAACTATAATATTATACTAACAGCATGTCCCAGCTTGGCACGGGTGGACAAACTTTAATGCTAATATCCTACTAAGGGTAAGGGACTTGGCGTGAAGATATGTATGTATGTATGTATGTATGTATCCTACTAATACTATAAACGCGAAAATTTGTATGTTTGTTTCTTTATTTGTTACTCCTTCACGCAAATGCTTCTGAATTGATTGTCGTAAAATTTGACATACCTACACATATAGGGTAACTTGGATTAACGCACATGATAGCTTTTATTTTGAAAAAAAAAAGTTCCTGTGAGACCATTAACCACGCAGGCAACGTATCGGGCAACAGGTAATACATAAAGAAAACTTTATCTTCAATCACTTTATCTATTTAAAAAACCGCATTAGAAACATAGGGACAGACCGCGGAAAGCGACTTTGTTGTATACCTTTTGTAAAAGAGTTATAATATTGGGGAGTTTGTTTCGCTGTTTCTTCTCCTTGATGACTAATGACATATTTTAATATCCAAATTAGTCATATTTACTACAAGATTCATTAATTATTACAAATCATTTTAGAATAATTAAATTTACCCCTACGTTTCGTAAGCTTCCACCCCTATAAACTTAACGATACAAAACAAAAATTAAAAAAATATAGAGTTGGATTGAGATACTTCCCTTTTTTTGTTTTTTTTTTAATTAAGGCCGTTTTGTATTTTAAGCAGAAGCAGATGTTATCTTCCACTGGAACTTGGACCTAATCGCTTAGTAAACCGTCCATCCACTTAACCTAATCGCAAATACTGTGGTTAGATGTAGGCGGTGAAATTTGTCCCGACAATGCTGTCTCCGGTTAACAAGATGAGATGCAGCCTCTTATTAACCGACTCCAAAAACGAGAAGGTTCTAGGCGTGTTTTCTTTTTGTATATTTGAAGCGCTATTACTCCGTGTCAGTGGATTCTGATTATTATTCTTTTTTATGATATTGGATGGCAAACAAGCACTAAGATTTCGCGATGGTAAGGAATTCACGCCGCCTAGAGACACCAAAAGTGCGTTGCCGACCTGAGGCCGGAATGTTAAGCCGCGAGCAAAAGTAAATATACCGGCTAACTTATCCTCCGAACCCAAACACGTCAACATCTCGGCCTCAGGTTGGCAACACACCATCACCGCCTTTAGTAGGAGGCGTGAATTCTTTACTATCAGGAAATCCATCTGCGTGTTTGCCTTTCAATGCCATAAAAATAAAAATTTAATATCTAATATTCATTGTGCTAATTTAAAAATTATAAATAATTATTACCTAATCTTAATATATATAAATTACGTGTCACGTTGTTTGTGATGAAGTCCTAAACTACTTAACCGATTTGAATCAAATTTGCACACCGTGTGCAGTTTGATCCAACTTGAAAGATAGGATAGCTTATATCTCAATTTATAATCAAAAAAATTAACATCCGAGCGAAGCCGGAATAGGCAGCTAGTTAATTTATATGTTATGTTTTGACAGATATCTACTAAGATTGACATATGTCAAATGTCATCTATTAAACTGACACAACTTTAACACTTATTTATCGTCATAACATTTTAAACAACACCCGACCTATTTAATCAAAAGCTGTAAAAAATATCATGAAACGTAGCAAAAAAAACAAAAAAACAGTAAAGTGGGTAATTGTTACGATTAAATCTTTTATTTCTTAACAATTAACCCGATGGTACAAATAGATACAGACGGTAAAAACATTATCAGAGTATAAATAGTAATTTGGCAGGTTATATTGATTTCAATCTTTAGAACAAGTACACTTGCGTCACTGTAATCGATATAGTCAATCAAACGCATTGTTTAAAGTACCATACTAAACAATTACAATTTAAAATTGTTTCTGTAAACGATTTTACATTGTACAACTTAAGATATAAGGACGAGTTTCGAATAAATCATCCCTTTACACAATGTTCATCAGTTTTGTCTTGTATATCTTTATCTATGCCCCATTATGGAGGTTATAAACCACAGAACACGAATATTTGCAATTGAGTAGGCATGAGATATGTTAATAAACATCGCTATTACGCAAATATAAACCTAAATTGTTTTTAGTAATTACGTGGTAAATGTCATCTTCACAAACTTAGCGTTAGGGCCGGTTGTTCCTTACGCGGGAAAATTTGCTTTTTACTTTTATGTCTTCACTAGGCAGTTTTCAGCTTCCCTAGCACAGACAGTAGGGTTATTCTTGAATCCCGTATTCATGCAAATTACATACATACATATTTTCACGCCAAGTCCCTTACGGGGTAGGCAGAAGGTATTGAGTGTCAAACTTCACGATCCTTGCAAACCTGCCTGGCTTTCTCCAGATTCATAACGCTTTTCATATAAACGCAGGTTTCGGAGACTCTTGATACCTTCGGATAGCACCCGATTCAAGCAAATTGGAAGTACGAATCGGATGTGTCATTTTAGGTAAATACTAGCGGTTATTAATATATATTCGTTATGTCCTGCCCTTTCGCCTTTTCGATCACTATTGGGTAAATATTTACAATACATTCCTTGACAACTATCATATTAAAAAAGCGCGTATTACCGACTACGTAATAATATGACATCTCTTGACACTCGACAGCACAGTTGACATATTATGTAAAGTCCATTGTAATTGTAACTGTACAGTAAAGTTTTTGGCGCCATCGAGAGAAAATATGGTCGAAGTTTTTTCGTAATTATCGAATTTCGTGTTGATATTGAGTGAAATCAGTCAATTTTAGTGGCATTTTGTACAATTTTGTTCCGTGAAAGTGCACAAATGAAATAATCATGAAGAAATTAGCGTATCGTGTATCTCCTTGTTGCCGCCAAATCTCACTATGTGAGCTTGAGTAATGAGGCCACCGCTTTACCCAATATCCTGACATGACTTATTAACGACTTATGACTAATTATAATTGAATCCCAATTTTGGTAAATTTGAAGCAAATTTTTACTTGACTAATGGCAAAATGCTAACGCGAATGCTAAAACCTAAGGGGAAAAAAACCTGTACTGTACGTTGTACGTTTGTGTTGCCAACTGCTGTTGGCCGTATTTGTCAGACGGGGAAAGCTGAAAACCAGTGTTGAGGTATATTAAGCCTCAATAAATAATGAGCTTTTCCCTTTTGGCGAGCTCATGTTACCACGATCTGTTTCTATATTTTTTATGGTATTGGAAGGCAAACAAGCAGACGGATTTCCTGATGGTAAGAAATTCACGCCGCCTAGAGACACCAAAGTAATGGTGCGTTGCCAAACTGAGGCCGGGATGTAAGGCCTCGAGTAAAAGTAAGTTTACCGGCTACCTTACCCTCCGAACGGAACACGTCATGACGTTATGGCGGCAGGAATAGGTGAGGCGGTGGTACCAATCCGGGTGAGTCGCTGCGAAACTCTACCACCTAGTACATTACACACCTTTTTTGTACATTATTTAAGTTGCTTATGTTTGGGGTCAGGTTTGATTTTTGGATGTTATTAACATGTTATTAACATGGATGTTATTATATAACACTTATTGATAGCCCAAAATTTGTTTTGGTGTGTCAGTAAACGTTTTCTTTCTTTCTTTAAATTACGTACCTACTCATTAGCATTTAGGTTCTTTAAAATGATAGTAAAAGTTGTTTATCCTTATGACAATGTTAACTTTTCATTTTTCTAAAAAGTATCTTCACGCCCATATCCCCGAAGGGGTAGGCAGAGGTACAACCAAGGCACCCACGACTAGCCGAAGACACTAAGTCCCACAATGTGATAGGTGCCAACCGGGCACATTTCCAATCCCAACCAACTTTTTTTTTTTAGAAAATGGGTAAACCCAAATT
>NJDC01008208.1:0-18812 GCA_002245475.1 Calephelis virginiensis | reverse complement strand
ACTGTGTTTAAAATATTTAATACTTTTAGTAAAAGTAAAGTATCTTTATCTTTATCGCTATTTACAAGTATCTTTATATCTCGGAGAGATAGGCAGTTGCACTACCAAGATACCCACCACTAGCCGAAGACACTAAGTCCTGCAATGTGGTAGGTGGCAAGCCTATCGCCAGCCGGGCACATATCCAATAACGATCAACGTTTTTTCATAGAAAATTGGAACTACTCATTTTCAATTTTCTTTTATAGCCCGACCCAGGAATCGAACGCGGGACCTCAAGATGTCAAGTTCTACGCCAGACCACTAGACCACAGAGGCGAAACTCTTAATAGTTTCCTTTATAACATCTAACGTGAGAGAACTTATATATGCCATGAATAATTAAGTTGCAATTGTAAATATTTGCTTAGGAAAATGTAGCTCTTTACAATAAACTAACTACTGATCTAAAGAGATTGTGTTTGATGGAAAGAGAGAGAAAAATATTTATGTAAAATAACTTAAAAGAAAAAAATAAAAACGTTACTAAAAACCTATTTTAAAACTAAAAAATAATGAATATTTAATACTAATTATATACTACCTATTATTTATATGTGCCATTAACTAATAGATTTGAAGTCGGCGTCAAGCCAATTTAATACTTACAATACGATTATTAGTTTAAGGTTTATTACCGACTTCAAACCTATTAGTAAATGGCACAAAAATAATAGGTGGTATATATTTAATATTAAATCTTTTTTTTTCCTTTTTAAGTTGGTTTTTATTAACGTAATTATTTTTTTAATACTTTATAGGTTATTGCTGATATCATTTAATTTAATAAAAATAAACATGGGGATACGTGAAAGTAGACAAAAATGCTCATAAAATAAAAACTAATGGGTCTACCTACATATTTTTTTATGGGACTAATTCGAAGATATTCCGCATCAAACAATAAAAGAGTCACGAAAATCGGTTCAGAAAGCTCGGAAAAATCGGTGTACATAGATAAAAAATATGCCGGCTAAATTGAAGATCTCCTCATTTTTTTAAACTCGGTTAAAAAGCTAAATATGCTGACTGTTACCGGAAAGACAAAAAAACTTACCTACATTTGTTATAGTTTGGACTTGTTATAGCTTGTCCTGATTTTATATTTGTGTAACTGATTTTGAATTTTATAAACTACAAGCCTTTAAAGTTTCATCTAAATCCGTTCAGTAATGTGTACGTAAAAGAGTAACAAACATCCATACTCTGTTTTAAACTTTCGCAATGATGATATTAGTAGGAGGTTTTAAGATCTCTCTATGGGAGCATCCTAAGCCTCTTTAATTTTGCTTTCATCAAAATACTAGTTATTGCCTGCGGCTTTGCCAGTGTTTTCATAAGAACCCGTTGTGTGATCAGAATTAAAAGTAGCCTATGCTTAATCCAGGTCACAATCTATCTGTGTTCCAAATTTCAGACAAATCCGTTCAGCCATTCGAGCGTAAAAGAGTAATAAACATCCATACATACATACTCACAAACTTGCGTATCACTACATAGTATAAAGCAAAGTCGCTTCCTCTGTACCTATGTCCTTTTGTATGCTTAAATCTTCAAAACTACGCAACGGATTTTGATGCGGTTTTTTTTAATAGATAAAGTGATTAAAGAGAAAGCCGAACTTCTAGACTCCTTCTTTGCTTCTAACTCGACCTTAAATGACCTTGAACACGCGACCGACCATCCTGCGGTGTGAAGTATTTATGCCAAAAATAAAGTTTTTGCAGAGTTCAGTGCGTAGAACACTTATTTCATTGGACGTCAACAAGTCGAGTGGGCCCGATGGTATCCCTCCGATTGTTCTCAAAGTGTGTGCTTCTGAGCTGGTACCGGTTTTAACGCGACTCTTCCGGCTCTCCTATCCATCAGGCATTGTACCGAGTTCATGGAAGACCGCTTTAGTACACCCGATCCTTAGAAAAGGTGACCGCTCGAATTTGTCCAATTACCGGCCTATAATTCTAACTTCCTTGCTTTCCAAAGTTATGGAATCCATAACAAACTGTCAGCTCTTAAGGTATCTAGAGGAGTACCAGCTGTTAAATGACCGTCAATACGGTTTTCGTCGTGGTCGTTCAGCTGGTGATCTTTTAGTTTACTTAACACACCGATGGGCGCACAAGCAGTTGAAAGCAAGGGAGAAGCATTGGCTGTCAGTTTAGACATTGTGAAAGCCTTTGAACGGGTCTGGCACAAGGCGCTTCTATCGAAGCTTCCTTCTTACGGTCTTCGTAAAACATTATGCAAATGAGTCACTAGTTTTTTGACGGAGCGTAGCATCAAGGTCGTTGTCGACGATATGTCCTCGGAGTCCAAGCTTGTCAAGGCTGGTGACCCTGGTTCCCCAAGGCTGTGTGATTCTCCTACTCTGTTTCTTCTGCATATCAATGACATATTGCAAATTAGTATCACTCATTGCTATGCAGACGACACTACTGAGGAAGCCTTATATTCTGGACGGCATAATATTATATCTCGGGAACATGTCATTGAGAGTTGATATTTTTCCGTCTGAAATTTCGTTTTGGGGCCAGCAAAATCTGGTGCAATTTAACCCTAGCAAGACACAAGTTTATGCATTTTCCGCTAAAAAGACTCCCTTCGTAGCATCTCCTCGATTTGAGATCGTTTCCCTAACATGCAGGCTGCATTGGTATACTTGGCGTTGACCTTTCGAGTGATGTTCAATTTCGTGGTCATCTGGAGGAGCAGGACAAAATAGCCTCTACAATACTTGGTGCGCTCAATTAAGCGAGACGTATTTCAAGCCGGCCCATCGCTTACAACTATACAAAGCGCAAATTCTTACTCATATAGAGTACTATTCTCAACTTTAGGCAGAAGCTTCACAGTACCAGCTCCTTTCGTTTGTCCACATTCAATGTAGAGCAACTCGAATTGTCAATGACCGGGCAATTACCAATCGGCTTGATTACTTGGCGTTGCGTAGAAATTTTGGGTCCCCATGAGTGTTATCTACCGCATCTATCATGGGGGATGTTCTCAGGAGTTGTTTGATTTGATTGCTACCGCTGATTTCTACCTTCGGACATCGCGACAGAGTTTAAAGTATCACGCCCATTATCTTGATGCGTGGCGATCTACAACTGTGCAATTCCGAAGGCATTTTTTACCTCGCACAACACCTTTGTGGAGTCAATTACCGAGGGGGGTATTCCCAAACAACTATGACTTAGGGACCTTCAAGAAAAGAGCGTACTCATTCTGTAAAGGTCAGGAACGCATCTGTGATACTCTTAATATTGCAAATGTCCGTGGGCGGCGGTGATCACTTTCCATCAGGTGACCAACTTGCTCGTTTGCCTCTTCTTGAATAAAAAAAATCATAACCATGTAAAGCCCGGGCGGGCCGCTAGTTTATAATGTTAGTAGAGTGTAAATATGTGCCTTTCTTTTCAGATACGAGGTGTGGAGATTGGGATAGTAGTGCTGGTACTGATCGTATGGATCGGCGCAATTGCTTTATTTTTCAACCGGTGGGGGAAGATCCGCATGCTTCTCCCCTATCAGCCAGACTACAAACAAGAACAACTGAAGGTATTATATTTAACACTATCCCGTCCGACGAACTTCGTATCGCTTGACATAAACAGTTACAAACAATTTTGTACGGTTTTGGCGCAATCGAGAGAAAAGATGGTCGAAGTTTTTTCATAATTATTGAATTTCGGGTTTCTATTGAGCGAAATTAGTCAATTTTGGTATCATTTTCAAAAATTTCATTCAATGAAAGTGCACAAATTAAACAATCATAAAGAAACTAATGTATCGTGTATTTCCTCGTTGCCTTCAAATCTCACTATATTATGAGCTTGAATAATGAGGCTACCGCTTCACCCAAGACCCTGACATAGCTTATTGAGGACTTATGACTAATAATAATTTAATCCTGATTTTGGTAAATTTGATGCAAATTGATGCAAATTTCTATTTGACTAATGGCAAAATACTTACGTGCATGCCGAAACCTAAAGAAAGAAAGAAAACAGTTTTGTATAAAATAATTTAAGATATGGTTTTTCCCTACAACTTGCCCGTTGTTATCAAAATCAAAACCTTCTTGTGATAATAAATTAACAAAAAAAATGTTATATTGGTCTGTCCGTTCAGGTGTGACGCGATGACCATGGGAAATGGAGATTTATTTTTATATATTACTAGTTGTTGCCTACGGCGTTGCCCGCGTGTTTATTGGTTCCACAGGAACAATTATCGGAATAAAAATCCTTTGTGTAAATTCATGTTAACCTCTATTTGCGTGGCAAATTTGATGAAAATCGGTTCGGCAGTTTTTGTTTGAAGGAGTGATAAACTAACATACAAACTTTCGCATTTATAATATTAGTAGGATAAATATTATGTTCTCTGTGTTGACCCACGACTTTATCTATAGGTATAGATTAATTACTACCAATCAGCTTGATTTGTGAGTGTGGACTTTGACACTAACACCGTGACCATGAGTCATGACTAGGTGGTCATAATTTTACAACAACCAGCTCGGTTGTCGGTACCACCGCCTTGGCGATACTTGCCGCCATCACGTCAGTGCTCGCCGCTGTTACATTTACATTTTGAAAGGATTTTATATGGGATAAGACAGTGGTTTCTTATACAAAATTGTTATCGATTCTGAAGAGTCTCTCAAAATTTGACTGGTTCTTTAAATTTAATTTTGCCGCTGACTTATTCGAGTAGCCGGTAACCATACTGTTACTCGAGGCCTAACATCCAGGCCTCAAGTTGGCAACACACTATTAGCACCTTTGGTGTCTCTAAGTGCCAATTTAGACTAGCGTATTTTTATGCGCATATACGGTAGTTTTAGCATAAGCGCTTACACGCGCGCTTAATTACGCGCTTCTAAAAACCGGACTCGCGTAAACGGGTACCTATATTTCAGCGTGTTATTTCGAACCGGTGGTGTAGTGTCAGTATGAACAGCGATTAAGCATAAACGAGCGTATAAAACGCTAGTCTGTTACCGCTCTTAATAGCGTGAATTGCCATTCGATTGGTTTGCCTTCCAATCTCATAAAAACCCTACAATACCCCTATAGTATTCGTAGTTACTTTGCTTTTTATTCCGATTTAGGTTTCCTTTATATATCAGTTATTTGTGACACACAAACAATTTCTACAACGTGACTTACATTACTATGAATAAGCAATTGTATTCGAAAAAAATATCCCATTAGTTATTCAAATTCAGTTAAATCATGTGAGCCTCGTGGGATGCATAACTTAAGTCTTCTGACAGCTTAATTCCAAGTTCCAAAAGTTGTGACATTAATACTCCTAACAGGCGAGCTACTATTTCCTAATATTTTCTTGGGAAGTTAGGAACTGGGGAAATATCGAATATTACTCCAAAAAAATGCAAAATATTAAACGAGAAACTTACTTTAATTTTAATATAATGTTGGCTAAATATATAGTAAAACTCGAAAACCGTTTGCAATTATTACCCGGCACCGCTCACTGCTGCCTCGGGCAGAAGCAGAATTGCGAATTTCTTAGTGGTGCTTCATGCGGTAAGGCGATTTGGAAACCGAAATCCGTAGTGATACCTTTCGTAGTAAAGCGGTTTACTCGCTTGTCCGCACAGATGGATTTAACACGGTTTTGCCCAGTTTGATCACAGACACTGGTAGAAAAGGACATTAAAATGGTTACAGCAATCTGGCTTTTATAGCTAAGAAAAAAAAATGTTAGATTCATCTATTTCGACGAAGCAGAACTTTAAGGAGTGTTTATTACCCACGCCCGCGGCAGTCACGATATTGCGGTTTTATTTCAAAACTCACTATACCGCTAATTTTTGCGGTCACATAGCCGTTGCAGTTGAAACCAAAGCTCGCAAACTTGTATAATACTACGGGTGGGCGACCGCTGCCGCAGGAACCGCAACCAATCGCGGCCGCTGCAGATGTAAGACGCGTCGTGAAATGTGCTCTTACTTTTTGCATATAAATCTACATTCTGCGGACCTGCGGGCCCGCAACTACCGCGGGCGCGGGTAAAAACCGCTCCGTGAGTTCTTCGCGTAGATGGGACATTCATGCTTGCGGTATTCTATAAAACTCCTGCAGCTATAACGATCCACGCGATTATGTAGCGCCTCATGTGCAACGGTGGTTGAAAGAGCAAAGCTCGACCGCGCGTTTTGCTCGGTGTACGTGGAAAAGGACCAATGTAACTTGAGATCCACTTCACCACCCACCAGGGCCACGGCCACGGCACGGTGTGTTCATAGCAATATATCGATTCAAATTGGACTAACTAGAAAAAAAGTAAAAAAAGTATCTTCACGCCCATATTCCGAAGAGGTAGGCAGAGGCACAACCAGGGCACCAACGACTAGCCAAACACTAAGTCACATAATGTGATAGGTGGCAAGCCTATCGCCAACCGGGCACATATCCAATCCCGAGCAACATTTTTTTATTAGAAAATTGGAAAACCCAATTTTTTTTTGTTGCCCGACCCGGGATTCGAACCCGGGACCTCATGAAGTCAAGTCCAACACCTGGACCGCTAGACCACAGAGGCGATTACTAACTAGAAAGCACCTGTTTTCAAAAAAGTTAGTAGTCATCAAAATTAATACTTTCAGTAAAAATTTCTAAAGTACATTCAAAACACTATACAGTCGATTAAGAACTTCCTTCTTTTTAGAAAGTTGAAAATTAAAACACAAAAATAATTAAGTTGAATTAAGAATAAACCCTTCTATTACTAACGGATTCCGAAAAAGAAAGAGGTTTCCAATTCGACTGTATTTTTTAACGTTTGTAATATGATTACTGGACCGATAGCTAACCAATTTTCATAGATTTTTAAAGATGGGCCATGATTCCAAGGTGGTCCCATATTAATTATAACATGATCGCCTCTGTGGTATAGCGGTCCGGGTGTTGGACTTGAATGCATGAGGTCCCGGGTTCGAATCCCGGGTCGGCCAACAAAAAGCAAATTGGATTTTTCCAATTTTCTTAGTAAAAAAAAATGTTGGTCGGGATTGGAAATGTGCCCGGTTTGCGATAGGCTTGCCACCTATCACATTGTGGGACTTAGTGTCTTCCGGCTAGTCGTGGGTGCCTTGGTTGTACCTCTGCCTACCTCTTGGGAGATATGGGCGTGAAGATCCTTTTTTTTTATGATCCAACTAGAAGTTTTTCAGTTATACTCAATCCTATCCTATTAATGTTATAAATGTGAAAGTTTGCCTGCTTGTTTGTAACTCCTTTACGCAAAAACTGTTGAACCGATTTTCATGAAATTTAGTATACACTTAAGAGTACCCTGGATTAATACATAGGACAGATTTTCTTACGAAATAATCTTCCTGTGGGACAACGCGGACAACGCCACGGTCAACTAGTAATTGATAAATTTTTCGCATACTCTAACAAACATAACCGAAAATGTAAGCGTTATTAAATAAACGAAAATAAATTAGGTAAATAATTAAATAAACATTACTAAATATGATTCAAAAAACTACTAAAACTAAAGACTATTCGAACGATGTAGAAAAAATTTATGTGGTTCCCTTTTTGTATTGTTTGTTATCTTCCGAAATATAATTACAAGTCGGGACTAATAAAATCGGAGCCGGTTTTGCAGTTTTACTGCGGTTAATAAATTTATGTGAGTTGTTAATTTTTAAAAAAAGTATCTTCACGCCCATATCCCCGAAGCGGTAACTTGGTGGTAGAGTTTGGCAGCGACTCGCCCGGATTGGTACCACCGCCTTACCTATTCCTGCCGCCATAACGTCATGACGTGTTCCGGTTCGGAGGGTAAGGTAGCCGGTTAACTTACTTTTCTCGAGGCCTAACATCCCGGCCTCAGGTTGGCAACGCACCATTACCACCTTTGGTGTCTCTAGGCGGCGTGAATTTCTTAACATCAGGAAATCCGTCTGCTTGTTTGCCTT
The DNA here is from genome assembly GCA_002245475.1 of Calephelis virginiensis. NCBI lineage: Eukaryota > Metazoa > Arthropoda > Insecta > Lepidoptera > Riodinidae > Calephelis > Calephelis virginiensis. The sequence continues at coordinate 10,810 of NJDC01008208.1, read as the reverse complement.
CCAATATCATAAAAAAAAAGTATTTACAGACTTTATTATTATGACAATAATAATTAGGAATTGGCTAGAATTTATGATGCTACATATGGTATTAAGATTGCTTTTCTATTGATTTCGTATAAATTACTAAATAACGAAAATACTATTTCACTGTGTTATTTACTTCAGTTTTACGTAGTTTTGTCTGAGTTTAATAGTTGCTTAGACCTTTGGGAATTTTGGGGATACAAAGATTTATACTTGAAGGGCCGCAAAAAGTGCTTCTTCGTGTAAAATGTTTCTGCGATTTGTTGCTTTTGCGTGAGTAAATATTATTCGTCTAAGCATTCAAACTCTCTTTTGTGTTTTGAGCATTGTTAATTTTTTGTATTGTAAAAAAAATACAAATATAAATAAAAAAAAATGTCTTATGAAATAAGTTCAAAAAAGTTATAATAAGTAGAATACATTGAATTACGTTTCTAACATCCTATTAATATTATAAATTCAAAAGTTTGTGTGTTTATTTGTTACTCCTTCACGTCAAAACTACTAAACAGATATTTATGAAATTTGGTTCACACATAATCCAAGTTACCCTCAACTTGGATTAATACATAGAATAGTTTGATCCCAAATAAATAGTCCTGTAGTAACATTAACCACGCGGGCAACGCCTCGGGCAAAAGCTAGTAAAGTATATTTTTGCTGTAAGAAGTAGGTACTATTCATGACATATCAATAAGCGCAAACAATATAGGATGATGTTAGAAATTTTAAGAGTTTTTAAACGCACCTTCCGATTCAGAGTATCTATGTCATAACAATTTACCATTTTCATCTAATATGAAGTACAAGTGCATGCGAAATTTCATCTTAATCGGTGACCGGGAAGTGAGTTAAATAGACGATTGAAATAAAAAATAATACAAAAAAAAAATATAAAATTCATTTATTTTCAGGTTACCCATAAAAAGATTCATATAAATTTCACAAAAGTTATTAAAGAATTATAAATAATGACATGATATAAATAAATAAATAATTCAAGTTGATTTGCTTAAAATAAATAACATTCTAATACAAACATCGGGATACGTGAAACTATATAAAAGCTTAAAATAACATTAGTAACTTTATGCCCGTTTCTCCGAAGAAGTAGGCAGATGTTCAACCGGGGCACCCATACCTAACCGAATGTACGCAGTCCCACAATGTGAAAGGTGACAAACCTATCGTCAAGCGGTCACTTATCCAAGCACCTGGCAACATTGACTTTTTTAGATAACTAAACGCAGTAAAACTACAAAAACCGACTCCAACTATTTCACAGGGTACCAAGCCGTTATTTGATATTTACATACATATCTTCACGCCAAGTCCCTTACGGGGTAGGCAGAGTTTATCGAGTGCCAGACCTCACGATCCTAACAAACCTGTCTTGCTTCCTTCACATTCATAACCCTTTTCATACAAACACGCCGGTTTTGGAGACTCTTGACACCACCCTCGGATAATATCCGATTGATCTGGTCGTGAAATGTCAGCCTTGGTCTCCCCGGGTACCTACATCCATCCACATTCGCATTGTATCTGCTTTGTCAATCTTTCATCTGTCATTCTTTCCACATGACCGAACCAGCGGAGCATGCCCTTTCGCATTTTAACACCAACACTTTCTTTCAATCCCACTCTTTCTCGAATCTCACTGTTACGAATGCGGTCAGCGAGCGTTACACCACAGTTGATATTTATTTTCGAAAAATGGCAAATGGTTCCGAAATGGTACCACATACATTTTATCAACATCTTATTAGTAGTTTTTGAGTTACTCTTATTAATTCAAAACTTTTTCACTTATCTTGACGACTTTTTAAACTTTTCAAAATAAAAGGAACCATCAAAATCGGTTGGCTATTTGGAGTAATCACGTAATGAATATACCAAACTGTAAAAAACATGGAGTCGAATTGAGAACCTCCTTTTTTAAGTCGGTTAAAACTTATTATCATTTTATTACTTATTACTTGATTGATCGCCTCTGTGGTCTAGAGGTCCGGGAGTTGGACTCGACTTCATGAGGTCCCGGGTTCGAATCCCGAGTCGGCAAACAAAAAGAAAATTGATTTTTTCCAATTTTCTAATAAAAAAAATGTTGGTCGGGATTGGAAATGTGCCCGGTTGGCGATAGGCTTGCCACCTATCACATTGTGGGGCTTAGTGTCTTCGGCTAGTCGTGGGTGCCCTGGTTGTGCCTCTGCCTACCGCTTCGGGGATATGGGCGTGAAGATACTATTACTTGATTGGAATTGAAAGAGTGAGAAAGATTGGGATTGAAAAAGTGTTGAAGGGAACTTGACATTTGGCACTTGACTGGACATGAAGCCATTTTTTATTTGACATAACATATTTCATTGTTGTCCAGGTGCCAGGCAGCAGTGCGTTAGCAGCAGCAACTGCAGGTGGAACTTGTGGAGCACATTCCGCACCTTCAGCATGTTCGGTAAATATATACGTTTTTATATTTAGCATTCTATTCAACATCCTTTTCTAATGAACCAAAAATTGATTGGAATATATTTCCAAATGTATATGAGTGTGTACATTTTATGTATGTATATTTTTATCTAGCTACTAGCTGTCCCGGCGAACTTCGTTTCACCCGTTCAGTATGGGAAATAATAAAGTATTGTTTTTCCCATTTTCCCCGTTCAGTGTGGGAAATAATAAAGTATTGTTTTTCCCATTTTCCCTGCAACTTTTCCGATTTTTCTCTTCGTATGAACCTTATCCTGATAATAACTAACACAATAGCAAAAGAATTAGACAAATCGGTCCAGTTGTTCGGAAGTTATGCGCTTACCAACATATTTAGCGATTTGTTTTTATATTATAGATTATATCTTATAAAATTTATACTTTCAAATCGATGATTATTTTGTCAAGTTTTTTCTATCCTTACATTTCTGATCTTTTTTTGGTTTCTGGGAAAATGCGTGGAAATTAGTTGAAGATCAAACATACTCATTGTACTTAATTTTTTTTATGTAAATGTAGTGTATACTCGAGATTGTTACGTTTTTATTACAATTATTATTAACTCTTTATTGTACACAGCTGATATCACAAAAAATACTTAAAAGTAAAAAAAAAGTACAAAAGGCGAGTTTATTTCTAATAAAAGAAATTTCTTTTATCCAAGGAACTTTATTTTATCTTTTAGCCAATCCGTAAAAGGATAGTACTAAATGAAATAAGCAGACTTTGTGTACAGATAAGTAAATGACAAAAAAAATAAGGCATTTTGTACTAGATTAATAATATTACCTCTTATTTACATTTTTTTGCGAAACCAAAGCCTTTCTCTTAAACATTTAAACTATGCCTTAGTTGTTATTAACATTGCTGTTTTTTTATCTACCACTTTATTTAGTATTTAACTTATTTTTTCAATGAAAAATACAGTACAAAAGATGAACATACTATAACAGGGCCAACCTACTATTCAAATGAACAAAATAAAAAGTAGGTAGATAGAAACCAAAGATTTTATACTATAGTAAAAATAGAACTTGCTCCATTTTATCATCTGTGTATTGTCAAAGCATCTTCCATCCAATTCACATTCTCTCACAGTTCCGGAGCTACGAGCACAAGGCCGATAAACGCTTTTGTGTTTATCACAGTGACCGTTTCAACGCTACTGATACAATGCTTGCTGCACTTCATTTTGATATTTCACTTTGCATTTGTGAGATAATTTATTGTTTTTTCCATAATTGTTGTATAGTTCTCAACCGTCGAGGTTTTAATTTTTGAAAAACTAGATTTACATTTCATTCGTCATTTTTGTGTGTTTTTTAAAATAATACCAAGTATTTTGTAACAGATTTGTTTTAGCCAAGTCCTTAGTCCTACATTTTGACTTAAAAAAAACGTGAATTTTTATTAAGTATTTTGTTTGTTTATGTCTAATTTACTCTACTTTTGGAAGGTAAGTAACTTAAGTATGACTTAATCCATTAACTTTTTTTTCAACTGTTATGAGAATAATTAAAAGGTAACTCGACATAATTAAGAACTCCAATATTATAGAAATATATATATATATTTAAGGATCCGTTCAGATTATCAGTAAGGGCACCTATAAATATGGACGAGAAAACAACTAAACTTGTTAAACTTATTTGTATAAAAAAAATATAGATAATTATTGTTTAGGTTTGTTAATATAAAATAACAAGTTACATGGAAGTGAATATGATGGTAAAGCTATTTTTAATATAGGTATATGTTACAGGAAATATGTGAAAATTAGAATTATATACAAGTAGCTGTTTGAACTTGATTTCGTCAGCGTAGCGCTAAACTTGAACTCAAATCTATGTCTATTCTATATCAAATTTTATCAGAATAGATTCAGCGATGTAGCCGTTAAAGATAAAAAAACAGATACGAAAAAAAAAATCAATTTATAATATTATTGTAATATTAAGAATAGATTCCTAAAATTTATAATATAACCGTCCGAGGGTCTGGAAATGTGTGAAGCACATGAAATATCCCAACGTTGATTTCCTGGCTTCAAATATCCTTCGGAGATATCATGAAAGGAAATAATCTAAATCTATCAGAGACGTTGAGCTACCCCAGTCTTGTTTTTTTTATATCTCGTTTCATTTCAAGCAGATCTCAGAAAATTACTAGATTTTCTATTATTGTTTAGAAATTGTATACGATTCTCGATTCCGTAAATTTCCTGTAACATGTAGACAGATTTACTTTATGTATATTATTACAGTTAAATAAGCAGACGGGCTTCCTTATGTTAAAATATGCTCTTCGTAGAAACTTAGATATGAAGTATCCTGCATATGTAAGTTTTCCGAATACTCTTCTTCATAACCAGAACACGGCAATAGGAAGCATTTACGTCACGTTGACCGAAAAAATAAAATATTATACTAATCCAAGCAAGTCGTCGCAAGGCTAATATTATGTACTGAAACTGACTAATTTGTTTCTTTTTTTTACAAATTACAATAGGATCACCGAAATCATTCCGATGTAAGAAACCATTTTTGCAGCTAGCAGTAGATCTTTTTTTTTCATGTATTAAGCCTTTCTGTTTTGCTATTTGCGGAATATTTTATATTTACCTAACAGCTAATAAAAGTAGTTCGTAGTTTCAAGTAGTTTTAAACTTTGTATTAATTTATGACCTTTGCTCGCAATGCTGGACTTTTTTAATGGCGTAGTGAAGTACGCAAGTAGATGGCTCTCTTGACACAGATAACAGAATATATATTTTTTCACATTTTCAATTTTAAATTATCTGCTTTCAATAGGGTTTACATATTTAAGATCTTACAATAGTTTAAGAATATTCTACCGTATGTTGTTTTTATTTGACGAGACAGCGAAGAAGCATTTTGTTCTTTCAGTACCACTCCGCAATTTAGGCCGATAGTTCTCCCTGGCAGTTTATTTATTTCAGATTGTCATTTTTCAACCGCCTTTCACCTGTGAACCAGGACATTGATTATGTTTCTTGATATCAACAAATTTGTCTGCTTTATTTCCATTCAATAACATATGAAAAATATCAGACAAGATATAATAATATTGGACGGAACTTGAACCCAAGTTGACCACCATTTACATCTCTTGACTTCTTAAGTTTCTATTTTGCTGTATAATGGTGATAGTCAGATTCGTAGGTATATTTCCACTTTCAGAGGGTCTTTTTTTGAGTTTTTTGCGAGTGCGTGTTCTATACATTAGTACTGTTACTTATCCTTTGATCTTACCTTACATGAGTAAATATTTAATTGATTGTTAGTCGTGTAAGGGCAGCCAACAAGCAAACGCCTCTCCTAGTAGTAAGAGATAACCGTGGCCTATATACATTATAGATGTTACAGGTGCGTCGCTGTCCAGTGGACGGGATGCTTGACCTATTGTGAAAGTCTACCAGCTACCTTACCCTCTGGACGGAATATGACAGTCATTATAGCGGCAGAAATACGTAAAACTGTGGATCTAATCAGCTGCTGCCAGCACTATACCAGTTGTTTTGTTCCAGTCAGAGCTATCTGATCTTGTAATCTTTTACGAAACTAAAGTCACTTGAGAATGCATACATATTACTGTAACACTGTATTTATAATTCTATGACTACAGTGATAAATACTTGTGAAAGAAGTAAGCTCAAAAATGCTTGCGTTGTCCTAAAAGTTGTACCATTGGGATTAAAGCTCTCGACTTTTTTCGAGATTACTGTAACTCTGGAGCTTTTCATTAAAGTGCTAATTAAAATACTGAACTTTTTTATATCCTAGCATAAAGTTTAAGTGCTTTAAAGTAATATCCAATTGTAATTATAATAAGTTATTAAAAAACCTTAGCGATGCTTTAAAACAGCAATTTTTTAATTAATACTAGCCGACCCGGCAAACTTCGCACAACTTCACATTAATAGCTACTATCAGCTTAAATGTCAGGATCGTGAGGTCTGACACTCGATACACTCTGCCTACCCCAAAGGGACTTAGCGTGAAGATATGCATGTATCAGTTTAAATGGATTACACCAGTGTTTTTCCCATTTTACCTGCATAAGAATCTTCTCTTGACAATAAAACATTACAAAAAAGGTATTAGAAAAATTGGTTCATTACTTCAGGCGAAATGCGACAACCACGCTAAATGAGGATTCATTTTTATGTACGAGTGTATTATACAAGTATTAGTTACTAGTAGTTTCACGCAGCTTCGCCTGCGTAACTTTTACTGCACCGATTGGATGAATCATAGCCGATGTCACTCAGGGATAATGTAGCATTCTAAAGGTGAAAGATTTTTTTGAAATCGGTCCAGTAGTTCCGGAGCCTATTCATTTCAAACAAACAATAAATCAAACTTTTCCTCTTTATGATATTAGTATAGATAATTTGATATAAAGATCAAAACAATTTTTGCTTTTATTTTAGAAACGTTTGAATAATAAACGCTTTTAATATAATTATAGATTAAAAATAAATGAGAGGAGTCAAGGGACACCCGGATGAAACGAAGTTCTCTCAGTGTCAATCTCTATCTCTCTTATAGAGAGAGAGAGAGAGAGAGAGAGAGAGAGAGAGAGAGAGAGAGACAGAGAAACATGAGTACACCGCACAGCTTACAATAGCTTACTACAGTAAAAAGTGTCGTTCCAACTTTTCGTGAGAAATTTTTCCGTCTAGACCCCTTCCTAAATCGTTTATGTTACATTTTTAAAAGATTTAAAATAATATTTTAGAATTTCAAACGTCTTAAGTAACGCAAATATATTGGACTCATTTTAATTGCGCAAAAATTGTATAGATAGGCATTTGTTTATGTTCATGACTCATATACTTTGACTTGATTGAAGTTGAGGGCTAACATCCCGGCCTCAGGTTGGCAACACCCCATTACCAACTTTGGTGTCTCTAGGCGGCGTGCATTTCTTGCCATCAGGAAATCCGTCTGCTTGTTTGCCTTTCAATATTATAAAATATTTAAAAAACTTTCTACCATAACCAGGTAATAAGAGCATCAATAGCGGTAAACCAAAAATTGCTTCTTTTCAAATTCTAAACTGTAACAAAATTGGAATAGAAAATTGTAAAATTGACGACGGAGACGCTATACTCGTAACAAACGGGTATACTCATCTGGCGAGAACTTTATTTGCGGAGGTTTGGCGCCATGTAGAGAAAATATGGTCGAAGTTTTTTCATAATTATTGAATTTCGTGTTTAAATTGAGTGAAATTTGTCAATTTTGGTGGCATTTTGTACAACTTTGTTCAGTGAAAGTGCACAAATGAAATAATCATGAAGAAATTAGCTTTGCCGTCAAAACTCACTATATGGGCTTGAGTAATGAGGCCTCCGCTTTACCTAAGACCTTGATATGACTTATCGACGACTTATGACTAATTATATTTGAATACTGATTTAGGTAAATTTGATGCAAAACTTCTACTTGACTAATGGCAAAATAGTAACGTGAATGCCAAAACCTAAAAAAAGAAAGAAAAAACTTTATTTGCATATTTGACAGATTTCTAGTCCAAAATAATTATGGCCACTAGAGGCGCTAATATCGCGCACACAGCATATATAAGAAATAACAATAGTATGAAAACAAATAAAATGTTTGCTAGAGATTGACATCGCATTATAAAACGTAAATCGGTTGTGTGCGGGCACCATTATGCTTTTACACAGTGACATTTGTGAAATACCGGATATGGCATAAAGCTCGCAAACCTTAGAACCTGACGCCTCAAGGTGAATGTGAATGTTTCAGATTGCAATATAAAGGCTAGCGTGATATCTAACCGCATTGCACCAGCGGCGTGAAGGCCGTGGAAATCCTGCAGCATAACACTAGTATTACAACCATTTATGAACATGTTTTGACAGGCTGTGGCTTAATTAAGCAAAATAGAAACGAAGTACTAATGATACGAAATTTAAATATTTTCGACATTTTCACTTGTTTACGTATATCACTAAATATTACTTAGGCGCTTCCGTGGTCTAGTAGTTCGGTGTTAGGGTTGATTAAAAGAAATCTCGGATTCTGTTCCCGGAGCGGACAAACTCAATAAGTCTTTTTTTCTATTTTCTAATAAAATGACGATTTTTACCTATTATGTTGTCATGATTAAGTACCTTCAGATCACTGTGGGTGCCCTTGTCTTTCCTATTTCCCGAGTTGGTCCAGGTTCGCTAAATAAAATAAACTACCTACCTCTCTGCCAGGCAGATCGGAAGAGGCAAGCATAGGCTAAATAGATCATTACCAATCAGAACGCTCGTGTCAGAGTGCTGTGCAGCAACTTGTCCGGTAAGGGATCCATGGCCTTACCTATTCCTGCCGCTATAATGACTGTCATGATCCGGTCTGGAGGGTAGCGTAGCTGATAGACTCGTACGATAGGCCTACTGTCCTGGCCATAAGACAGCGACGCGTCTATTACATCCAAGGCACCTTTATCTGTAAGGAGACCCGTGTGCTCGTTTGCTGATCGCTCATATAAAATACCTATCACTTCAGGGATTTCGCTTTGAGAATACTTACTTATTAATTCTCCGTCTACTGTGGTACCCGTATGGACTATAAGACTTTCTCTTTCGTTTTTCCCATTTTATAAATAGCTTTTAGCGGGGGTTGTCTTTCGGCAGATTAGGTGTGTTCGGTCGGAGGTGATCCTAGGTGGATAATGTGTTACTGGTTAACGTTAACAAATTGTCCAAATAGGGATCCACCGCCTCATTTATTCCTATCGCCATGAAAGTTTTATAAATGTGAATAGCCAGTCCCGAGTCTACACTGGCTGGTAGCCTCGCACATAAGGCCTAGTACCTTAGTCATGAGGCTGATCTATACTATGTATTCTTATGTGATAGGTGAGCGAACAAGGATCTCCTTGTGGTAAGACACAACCATGTCCTGTAGATACCATAGATATTACAGGTGAATCGCTGTCCTGTGGTCGGGATATACCGGGATATAAGGCCTATCGTGCAAGTCTGCCGTCCACCCTATGTCCGTATTGGAACATGACAGAGTCAGGAATAGGGAAGATGGTGAATCTCTACCTGGACAAGTTCCTGCACAGTATTGTACCACCAATATTTTTTTATGATATTGGAAGGCAAACAAGCAGATGGATTCCCTGATGTTAAAAAATTTACGCCGCCTAGAGACACCAAAGATGGTAATGGTGGGCTGCCAACCTGAGGCTGGGATGTTAGGCCTCGAGCAAAAGTAAGTTTACCGGCTACCTTACCCTCCGAACCGGAACACGTCATGACGTTATGGCAGCAGAAATAGGTAAGGCGGTGTGTACCGATCCGGACGAGTCGCTGCTAAACTCTACCACCTAGTCAGATGTCACGATGTTAGTGACGTTGAGCCTATGCTCGCCTTTTACGAGCTGCCTGGCAAGGAAGGCAGATGGTCTATTCTACAAAGGAGCCCGGACCAACACGGGGAATAACAAACAATGGTTTTGTTTTTACTGACCTTTTACATTTATTAGGACTTGCTTTTTACGAGTTGCCTGGCAGAGAGGCAGATGGTCTATTCTACACAGCAAACCTAGACCAATACGGTAGATGTGTGATTTTTATAGGCTTTTCGCCATGTTTTTTTTTGTCTTTTTCCATTTGGATAACCGTATCTTTGTTTGCCATCCAGCTCTTAAACATGCGAAATGCCTTGCTTTCACTTGCAGCTATATAAAAAGCTTTAGTAAAACAGTCTTTAAAATAAATTTTACAACGGAAAATCCAAAAACAATTTACGTTTTATTAAACACGCCTCCTTTTCGTAAACAAAAGTCTATTGTTAAGAAACGGAATTCGCTTGTTCCTTACAGTTTTACTTCGGGAATGGAAATGCGCTTCATATTCTTTGTTATTAAAATAATATGCATTTTTATCCGCGAGCCAACCTTATTTGTGTTTGACGTAAAAGTTTTATTATCTCGGATCCGAGAAAAGGGAATATTTGGATTGTAAGACAGGATTTATGAAGATATTTTGGGAAAAGCGTATATTAAAAAAAAAGCTACACCGAATGTAACAGTAGTATTATGATACAATTTAATAGAATTCCAATAATAAGCCTTTGGTTTATATTGATACCGAGGTAATCCGTATTAAAATTATAAATTCGAAAGTCCGTCTGTCTATTGCTCTTTCACAGCTAAACCGCTAAACATTTTTTTATGATATTGGAAGGCAAACAATCAAGTGAATTTCCTGATGGTAAGAAATTCATGCCACCTAGAG
>NJDC01008204.1:96408-109692 GCA_002245475.1 Calephelis virginiensis | reverse complement strand
TTGTGGGACTTAGTGTCTTCGGCTAGTCGTGGGCACCCTGGTTGCGCCTCTGCTTACCTCTTCAGGGATGTGGGCGTGTGGATACTTTTTTTTTGCTCTTTTTCAAAATTTCGTAACTCATATTCGTTTGAAATCAAAGATGGTAGCAGCTGGATATAATAGGTTCTTCGGAGAACATATATATTAACATAAAATTGTTGTGTCCGTATCGATGAAACTCCAGAATTACAGTGATCCTTAGAACTTACTTACTTCGCTGACTTAATGACCCAAAAATGATCGTGGCATCCTAGACAACCCTGGCCTCCTATAGGATGTTTTCTCGCGTGACGAATCAGATAAACATTTCATAACACGGGCCTACTCCATCTTCTCCAAGTGGCCCAGCCAACGAAGTCGAGCTAACTTGACTTTCCCCATAATGTTGGGCTCAGCTACAAGGCTAGTTAGTATCCGTTATATCTGGATGTCTACTTGATCCAAGAATATTCCTAAACTCAAACTTAATACATACAAAAGTAATACTTACTTATTACAAAATAATATTTTTTACTAGTCTGAGTTTCGAAACATTTTTCATACAAATTTATTTTGTTGAAAGTTTGAAGAGATGCTTAAAACCCATTTTGTTTAATGACATAAATATACACTGCATATAGATGACAAAAATAGTGGTATGTTGCCAACTATAATTTAAAAAATCATTCGTTGGTAAGTTAACGTCTGGCTATTCTCCTAGCCAAAACAAAATATTATTTATATTTCAATATTATTAATAACGATTTTATATCTACGTAAAATTTTAAAGTTAAAAGTAAAGAAACCTCAGACAAAACCAATATGTAATGTAGCTCAGAAACATTTCGACTACTTCAGCTTTTGAACAAAATCACATCAAAATCGGTTCATCTGTTCAAAAGTTATTATGCCACAGACAGATATATACGCAAACGTACACACACAAAGTCAAACTTATAATACCCCACTTTTCCTTCATTAAAAATCGAACGTGATGGAACAATATACTGATTGATACCACAATGTCTTTCGAAGATACTGTAAACCTGACCAATATAAATAAATTATGTCCATACACAATATCTTTATAAGTAATAAAAAAACAATTGTCTTAAGATCGACTAGGCCTAAGCTTATTTATCTTAAACGTATATTCTCACCCACAGGACAGGTTCAGCCTAGAAAATTGTAATAGTTTGTAACTTTTTTTCTGATAAATAAATCCTATTAATATTATAAATCGAAAGTTTGTATGGATGTATGGATGTTTGTTACTCTTTCACGCTCGAATAGCTGAACGGATTTGTCTGAAATTTGGAAGACAATAGATTGTGACCTGGATTAACATATAGGCTATTTTTAATCCCGATCGCAAACCGGGTTTCTGTGAAAACGCGGGCGAAGCCGCAGGTAGCAGCTAGTAAGTAATAAAAAAACAATTGTCTTAAGATCGTCTAGGCCTAAGCTTATTTATCTTAAACGTAACTTCTCACCCACAGGACAAGTTCAGCCTGGAAAATTGTAATAGTTTGTAACTTGTTTCTGATAAATAAATATTTAATATTTTACTTCAATTTATTGTGTGGGTCATTCATTGCAGGACTTCACAACCTAGCAGCTTGTAAGTTTGAGAATGCGCGTATTAAGTAGTTTACTTCAACGACATAATCACTACAACATATACAAATTAATGTATAGCACGAAAGTCGCTTTTCGTTGTCTGTACCTATGTATACTAGGATCTTTAAAACAACGGGTTTTAATAAGGGTTTTTTAATAGATAGAGTGGTTAACGAGAAAGGTTTATATATTTAATAACTAGCTGCTACCTTCGGCTTCGCCCGCCTTTTTACAGAAACCCGGTGTGCGATCGGGATTAAAAATAGCCTATATGTTAATCCAGGTCACAATCTATCTGTCTTCCAAATTTCAGACAAATCCGTTCAGCCATTCGAGCGTGAAAGAGTAACAAACATCCATACATCCATACTTACAAACTTTCGCATTTAGGATATAAAAGTTTGACCATCCCTGCGAAGCTAGGACGTATTGAAATAAAAGTTAGAGTACTGAAATTTTAATGCGTTCAAATGTTTTATATAATATGTCTACCTCATTTTACTCAAAGGGTCTAACTGAATCTAATTGGAAATAATAAATGATGTCTACGTTGAAATGTATTTATGAAAGTCTTCAATTACTTATTGATGTTTTATTTAACAGTATTTCTTTATTTCAATCATCAAGTTACTTAGTTAATAGATTTAAGGTTAAACAAAGAATCTTTCAATCCATATTCCCGAAGAGTAAGGCGGAGACACAACCCACGTCTAGCCGAAGACGCTAAGTCCCATAATGTGATAGGTGGCAAGCCTATCGTCAACCGGGCAGGTATCCAACCTCAGGCAACGTTTTTTTTTTATCAGAAAATTGTTAACATACATTTTCTAATATTTTTGTCCGACCCCGGGATCGAACCCGGGATTTCAAGAAGTCAAGTCCAACGCCAGACCACTAGCCCTTTTTTTGAGATTTTAGATATTCTTGATAAAATGTAATTTTTTAACTGTTGAAAGGTTTTTTATGGTTGTTTATTAGGAGGTAGTATTTGAACTTAAAAGGAGACTGAAAAGCCATTAAATTTAGAAAGCATTTTTAGATAAGATTTTTTTGATTGTATAAAAGGCATTGAGCAATAGACAATGGTTGTCTTTTTATATCGAATATTATTTCTCGTGTCAGGAAAATTTTGACATCAAGCAGAACAAATAAGCGCTAATAATATTAGGTATTGGTCGAAGATCCCAAGTTAGGTCGACATACACCGAGCTGATAATAGGATGAAACCAGTTTTATAGCGAATTTAGTTTATCAGAAAATATATTAAAAATGGGTTGCCTGAAAAAATCCTGGACAGAATATTTTTAATTATTAATTATTACAATTTAGTAATTATATTTCTAACTCACAATGCCGTTATGGGGAAACCTGTAAAGATTTTGTGAATTTGTTCTCAATAAATAATAAACTTTAGGTCTTAGACTATATGTACTACTTTACAACTTGATAATTCTTTTTTTGGAAATGTAGCTTATCATTCCGACATGATCCCACTTAAATTAATGGAACCAACTTGCAACTATTACCTATCTTTCCAAAAACTAATCTTCAAAATCGGTTCAAAACAAACATTCGAAAAAATAGCATACAGTCAAATTAAAAACATCCATTTCTTTGGAGTCGGTTAGTAACGGGCTTCTGTGATTGGTGCGTACCTTCACTATAAGAAGCAAAAACACGAATGAAATGTGCAACGAAAAGTGTCAGACCACAAGTAACAGTAATCGGCTTCGTCTTGGCCAGCAATTATTTGTGATTGGACACCATTCTTTTATTTACTGCCCTAGGGATTACCTACTCTTATAAAATTAGTAATAGTACTAAACTATTCTCGTACAGGAAATTGTCTCATTCAACGCTATACAAAGTGTTTATAAATCTTCTAAAATATAGTAATGAATCCCCATTTTTTTTAATGATTTTGGAAGATAAACAAGCAGACGGATTTAATGATGGTGAGAAATTCACGTCGCCTAGAGACACCAAAGGTGCTAATGGTGCGTTGCTAACCTTAGGCCGGGATTTTAGGCCTCGAGCAAAAGTATACCATTTCCCATAGTCACCCCATCACGCCTAAACGGATGGACCAGTTTTGCTCATCTTTTTTGTTGTGGTATTTAATGTCAGACAATATAAAAAAAAATCAGTATTCATCGTCAGGACAAAACGTTTTCAGCTTAGCTAGAAGAAAGTAAGAAAAGTTAAAATAAGTCAGCATCAAAACAAAAGGTCATATCTCCTGAGAGGCTTCCTCTCTGTAAAGGAGATCTCTGCCCAGAGGTGCGATCGCGGCACCCGTGATTTGCCGAAGGTTCTAAGTTCTACAGTCTTATAGGCGGCGAACTTCCATTCTTAAAAACGCCATCCTCCAATCAATAACACTGCAATGATGGCCTATACTGTTTTTATTAAAAAAATTAAGAAACACTATTTATGTTGATTGGCCCGGGCATAAAAACCGGCACGTCATGTAGTCAACGTCAACACCGGACTACTAGACCACAGAGGCATTAACACCAAAATATGAAATAAATCAATGACTTCTAAACCTTCACCCGTTTTATGTTTGATCTTGATTTTAGAAATAACCGAGTGTATTAATAAAACATTAAAAGTTATGTCAAAGTATTTCTTTTTGTTATAGGGGTGTGCTTGATAGAAAAAGTAAGTGGTCGTAATACCAGGGCATATAATGTGACACCAAGCGGGAAGAAGTATTACGGACTGTATCAGGTGAGCTGAAGACCAGTAGTGCTATTGTTAAATTACCTTCGCCTGCTGGTAGTAATCTAGAATTTATTATAGGTAACTGGATTATTTTAATAGTGCAGTCTGGCGGAGTACTTTGCAGCAGCTTGTCTTCATTGAGAGTAACATCTTAGCTATATTTGCTACTAAAACATCAGTGCTCGTTTAAAATACTAGAAATTGCCGGTTATCTTGCAAACGTGGTCCACGATTCCAACCATAAGATATCAAAGCAAAGCAGCAGGAAAATGTATGGTCTCGAGACCACTGCTACCACCAACTAAATTACCACAGGACCGATTTATATGAAATTTCATATTAATGTAGTTAAAAGACCCTAGTTCCAATACAGGTTACATTTTTCAAAACTCAATCTAATATCCCCGTGTTGGTCCAGGCTCCAGAATAGACTTCCTGCCAGGCAGATCCTATAAGGCGAGCACAGGCTTACCGTCACTAACACCTTGACGTCCTACTAGGTGGTAGAGTTTCATAGCAACTCGCCCGGATTGGTACCACCGCCTTGTCTATTACTGCCGCCATAACGTTAGTGCTTGCTATTGACGTGTTTTGGTTCAGAGGGTAAGGTAGCCGGTAAACTTACTTTTGTACGAGGCCTAACAGCCTGGACTCAGGTTGGCAACGCACCAATACTACCTTTGGTGTCTCTAGGCGGCGTTAATTTCTTACCATCAAGAAATCAGTCTACTTGTTTCCCTTCCAATATCATAAAAAAATCCGCAAAGGAATGCAACGGATGAAAGTTTTTATGAAAATCTATTCTACTAGACTAGACAGAGTGATCGAATCTGGGACTTCATGAAGACACTGAGCAGTTAGATCACAGAGGCGATCAGATTCAAGAGTGTGCTGCAGTATCATATTTTCTTAAGATTGCAAGGTGCATCCTTCGTTGTTTAATAAATGCTTAATGATGCGAGTAGCAGCGGAAAATATGTGTTTATATCATCATCTTTCAGATACCTAGTAATTGGTGCAAGGAAGGTAAAAAAGGAGGCGAATGTAACATCACTTGTGAAGGTAAGGGTTTTTTAGTTATTTTGTTTTATTAGAATAATTATTTGTCACGAGCATCTATACTAATGTTATGAAACAACTAGCCAGATTATTATCCATCAGTATACATAATAACTTTGAAAAACTAGCCGTTTGTATAAAAAAATTCAGAAATGTTGTCATACGTAACAAAAATAGCGAAATGTGGAGCATCTGGGTCCTCCTATGAAGCTAACAGACCACATTTTTTTTATCCAAATAAAATGATTTATTTGGATACATCCATCATGCTCATATCCCTGAAGCGGTAGGCAGACGCACAACCAAGGCACCCACTACTAGCCGAAGACACTAAGCCTATCACCAACCGGGCACATATCCAATCCCGAGCAACATTTTTTTGGATAAACCACATTTACTTTTTGTTGCCCGACCCGGTATTCGAACCCGGATTCTCATGAAGTCAAGTCCAATACTTAGACCGCTAGACCACAGAGGCGATAGTATATTTTCACGAAATATCGTTTCTTTAAAATTAATAACGTTTTTTGAAGTGACAACGTCTTAAATTAGTTTGTGGCTCGGAGTCATTCTTGAAAAAGTGTAACGCCCGCTCACGTCTGTTACGATGAGTCACCGAACGAGAGAGAGGCCCGCCAAAATTTGTGCATTTCTTATTTTCATTCAATTCCTTGTTCCTATTGTGCAATTTAATAATATTCATATTAATAAATATTCTACTGAGAAAAAGACGTTGTCACGTAAAATTTTCGCCCGTAAAACCGACTTTACCGGCAACCATTTTCTTTTATACCACAAGACAGCAAACATGCATACGGCTCTCCAGATGGCAAGAGACAACCATGGCTTAGAGATCAGTTGGCAAGAGCTCAATAAAAGTTGAGACTTTATTAAATTGCTTAAAATTTTAAAGAAATACTGAGGATTCAACTCTTGTGGTGAAATTTTTGGTTGTTTTCTTACAGCTGACGACAATTTTTTCTTTCTTTTCTTTCGTTTTTTTTCGTTTGCAGAAATTGATCTCACCTTCAGGAATTAGTAGCTTTTAGCAATCGCTTCTGTGGTCTAGCGGTTCAGTATTTGGACTTGACTGCATGAGGTCCCTGGTTCAAATCCCGGGTCGGGCAACAAATGAAATTGGGGTTTTCCAATTTTCTAATAAAAAATAGTTGCTCGGGAATGGAAATGTGCCTGGTTTGCGATAGGCTTGCCACCTATCACATTGTGGGACTTAGTATCTTCGGCTAGTCGTGGGTGCCCTGGTTGTGGCCCTGCTTACCCCTTTAGGGATATGGGCGTGAAGATGCTTTAGCAGTTTCTAATGGGGCTACATTGATTTTTGCGTCATTGTAAAATCGTCGATCCTAGACATGGTCTCTTTTCTAAAATTATAATAATTGTATAAGGGTCAAAACACTTAACCGCGCCGCTAAAATCGTCAGTTTGCGTTGCGGTGTTGTATTGTCATAGAAGTGTCTCTGCCATGGACTATCGTTAGAAACTTATTCCTTATGTGTTATTCAAAAGAGTTTACTCTGTTTTAAATATATAAATAGTGACGCACTGGTACAATCAGCAGTGATGCAATCAGTAGTAGCTGATTCTAGCGGTACAGCGCCGCAAGGCGGTTATGTGTTTCGGCCCTTAGATGAATTGTTAGTTATGTAGCGGCACATATATTGTTTGTGCCAATGTTATATATTTAACTAGCTGTTTGGCCGCGACTTCATCAGCGTAGAATAGTTACGATTTCTATACTAACTTTCATCCCCTGTTATGGTCATTCGGAGGTTGATTTTTTAAAATTAGCCTATGTTTGAATCCGGATCTCGAGCTATATGCGTATTAAGTTTCATCAAAATCGGTTCAGTGGTTTAGCTGTTGAAGAGCAACAGGCAGACAAATAGACAGACAGACTTTCTTATTTATTATATTAGTATGGATTATAAAGCTGTAACACGAATTCCCTGTAATTACAATTTACATGAAGATTCTGCCAATGTGTACTCAGGGCATTAGAATAATAAGGGTAACGAAAATAGCATAATCTCATTCAGTTTATTTGTGAGAACGTTACATCATAAAATGGTAGTATAAAAGGGTAAGATACTCAACTTGTAGATGTTGAGAGCCCCAAGCTGGCTCTCATTACCCCTATTAGAAGTAAAACGTCGTTGAAAGTGGCTGATTTCGACCAAAATAAAATATTTTTTATAAGAAATTTCTGGTTTACCAGATTGTTTTAGAGGGCTTCCACACGCCCTAGCACTAGTTAAAATGCAGCACTGCCTAGTTAAAAATTAGATAGTGCTGCGCAGTAGCTTTTCTAAATCATACCTTCGTTTTAATTTTCTTCCTGCAATCGTAAAATTGGTGCTCTCTGTTGTAGTGTTTCATGTTAAAGGGCAATTTTGCCGGTAGATTTGCACAAGTTGTCTTAAATCACGTCCATATGATAGCGTCGCATCATTAACATCTATGGTGTCTGTAGACAAACTTGCCTTTTATGAGAGCCACTAGCGAGTAAGTTATCTGATAAATTATAACATAGGAAGTAAAATAATGAAACATTAAACCACATTTGTTCAGACTAAATCAAATTGGTTCATAGTAAGAGAAATAAAATTATTTAAGTTATAGAAAATGTGTAATAACACATTTAAAAAGTCTATAATTTTCAGACACACTTTCTTGTAGTAAACACTTGTACTTATCAAACTAACTTACAAAAAAAAGTGTGTATACAATGGAATTCCAACAAGTGCCGACGATAACAAGTAAAGATTTATATTTTCAGCGCTCCTAGATGATAACATAAAAGACGATACAGCATGTGCAGTACAGATATTCAACAAAGAGGGCTTTAAATACTGGCCGCAGTGGACTACGAGGTGCAAAAATGACAACCTTATTACAAATGAAATATACAAGTACGTACTTAAATTTCTTAAAGTAATTACATCTTTATATATAACATTTAATATTTTATTCTAAAATTAAAATGCCAAGACAGAAAGAAAATATTGAATGTTGGACTAATCTAAATTTATAAAAAAAAGTAAAAATGAAGAAAAGCGACTGCACATGGGTAGAGCAACACAAGTTTAGCATTTTGATATGTCTGTTTGTCTCATGACTGCGGTTTTGTTTATGATATTGGAAGGCAAACAAGATGACGGATTTCCTGATAGTATGAAATTCACGCCGCCTAGAGACACCATAGGTGGTAATGGTGCGTTGCCAACCTGAGGTCGGGATGTTAGGCCCCGAGCAAAAGTAAGTTTATCGACTACCTTACCCTCCGAACCGGAATACGTAATGACGTTATGGCGGCAGGAATAGGTAAGGCGGTGGTACCAATCCGGATGAGTCGCTGCAAAACTCTACCACCTAGTCAAATGTCACTGTGTTAGTGACGGTAAGGCTATGCTCGCCTTTTACGAGCTGCCTGGCAGAAAGGCAGATGGTCTATTCTGCAAAAAGCCCAGACCAACACAGAAAACATCGGATATACTGAGCCCTTTCGTAACGAAAAATATTACAAGGTAGTTTTTGTCCTGCTCACTAAAAGGGTTTCTGATAAAAGTCAAAATGTATATTAGGTGAAAGAGTGTGAGTGAACGAATTTAGTCTTAAATTTGAAATTTGGTGGGCCTACTCCATTGTTTTTAAAATGTGGAAAGAAAGACAAATGAAAAATTGACAAAACAGATATACGACTACAATATGAATGTGGACGGACGTAGGTACCCGGGGAGACATAGGTTGACATTCCACGACCAAATCGCTAGGCTATGAGATCTGCAAGAATCATAACATTTGGCACACGATACTCTCTGTCTACCACGTAAGGGTAGAAAGTAGGTTATAATTCACTAATGAATAATCGTTTTAAAATGTTTGTTTTTGATTTGTAGACTGTTGTAAAACAATGGTTTTAACATTGGTTCACATCCATCGGGACCATAGACTTATACCAAATTTAAAAATAGTCGGAAGATAGAAGTTACCTTTTTTGGAAGGCATATTTTACAACCATCTCGAACATCTTTAAATTTTGTAGTTTATAAATTACAGACATAAAAACAGTGTTTAGTGGCCAAAAAATTTGAACTCGAGAACCCTTGACAAATCCTACATGCAAGTAGCTAAGAATAATTTCCATCACTTCCGTTTTAAAAAAAATCTGCATCGAAATCGGTCAATTTGTTCAAAAGTTACAGACACGCAAACACACACACATACACACGTCAAAGTTATGCCACTTTTTTCTGTCGGAATCAAAAATTTGCTTCGTAGTCTCATTAATATTCAACAATAAATTGTAATTAAACTCTAGATAAATAATCTAATTTACAGACTCTGTTGTCGGAGTATGACGACTCCATCGCCCGATGGTTACTGGGCCAATCTTTTGCAGCAGGCACTCATTATAAGCTGGCAGATTGCTTGCTCGGCAACCTGCCCGGACTGGTACTCACCTTTCACATGTATGTGAGGTGTTTATAGACCATGTTTGCCTCTTACTATCAGCAGAGGAGCGCGCTTGTTTGCTTTCTTATTACATAAAATAAAAAGATCTTTCAAGATGCTATTAAAGAAGAATGAAATACTTTTCTTTTCAGATGTCCAGATTTGAAACAAGTCGAAGCAGAGAGTATTCTTTTGAGTGAAAATTTGAAAGCCAAGAAGAGAAACGCCAGAACTGCGATAGAACGTTCTAGACTTTTTGATTATTACAGATTCCATTGGTTTCAAAAATAAATCTATTACTTTAATCTTGAAATCAATAAATTGAATTTTTGTTCAGAAATTTTAATTTCTCTTTTCCCTTATTCGGGATACATTTTTGAAGAAGAAAAAAATAACGAAAAATAACAGAAAACAGGTGTAGCGACATTTTTTTCCTTTAAGAAAATGTAAAAAGATTAAGATATTTATTCTTTTACATAAGGTTATTTATTCTTTTATTACCCAATCATTATGTTTATAAACGTATGTATTACATACATACATAGCAACCCCCGACGAAAAAGAGGGGTGTTAAAAGTTTGATCTGTCTGTCTGTGGCATGATAGCTCCCGAACGGATGCAGTGATTTCAAATTAGTTTTTTCGTATTAAAGGTAACTTATGTGCGAGTGTTCTTAGATATGTTTGATGGAAATCGTTTAAAAGTTGTGAGGGGTGAAAGCAGGGAGATTAGCCGTTTTTTTACTTTTAAAAGGAAAATTGGTTCTTGTGTCGGGGATTTTCTAAATTTTTAGTTTTATTTTATTATGTAATATTTGTAGTTTACTTAGCGTAGAGTAAATTTGATACTTCTGTTTGAACTCGGATCGTCAGATGCATGCATATCGAATTTCACTAAACAAGTTTTTTTTTTATTTTTACAGCCGTGTACCCGGGCTGTCGTAAAAGAGTAACAGACAGACTTTCACATTTACAATACTGGCATGGCTTAGCATGGATATAGATTATCGCCCCTGTGGTCTAGCGGTTCAGTTGTTGGACTTGACAGCATAAGGCAACAAAAAGGAAATTGGGATTTTCCAATTTTCTAATATAAAAAATGTTGCTCGGGATTGGATATGTGCCCGGTTGGCGATAGGCTTGCTATTTATCACATTGTGAGACTTAGTGTCTTCGGCTAGTCGTAGGTGCCCTGGTTGTGCCTCTGCCTACCCCTTCGGGGATAAGAGCGTGAAGATGAAGATGCGCCTGGGGTCTAGCGTCCGGCATCGGACTTGACTTCTTGAGTATTCTTGAATCCGGGACATGCAATCCCCCGGGCGGGCAAAAAAAATAACAGAAATTGTATATTTTCAATTTTCTTATGAAATTAACGCTGCCCGGGATTGGATACATTGTGCAAGGTTGGCGATAGGCTTGCCACCTATAACATTGTGGGATTTAGTGTCTTCGGCTAGTCGCAGGTACCCTGATTGTGCCCTTCGGGTATAGGCGTAAAAATAGTTTTTTTTAGATAATAATAAAATAAAAATTCTATAACTCTCCCGCCAACATTTAACACATTTATCGCACTTTACAATTATTTATGGGACAGTTGGCTTCTGTACTAGTTGACAAAGAACTATTAGTATAATTTGAATAATAAGTTACATATTTGTCAAAACCAATTTTTTAAAGACTTGGCATTTTTTTAAATATGCACGAAAAACAATCGCGATATGTTAGGAGAAACTAAAAGTAGTTAAAATGGGTTACCTGATTTTTTAAAAATGCCAAAATAAGTTTTTTATGTAAATGTAAAAAACATTTATGTAAAATTAAATGATATTAGACATTTGATATGCATATAGTTAAAGATCCGGGTTCAAACACAAGCTATTTTTTTTTTTTCAAAAACGAACACCTAAGGAACTTGCATAAAATAAGTAATTGTATATTAGAAAGAAGCTTCTATGAAGCTTTAATAACCGCAAAACTCGGGTTCGCTTACCGATGGGGACAGGCAATTGTTTATTGAACATGAAATTTATTTATTTTATTTTAAATTCTTAGGAAAACATACAGTTATACACAATTGTAATTTGGTGCAATTGCTTAATGGCTATTTACATGTTTTCACATACACACAAGTCAAATTACTTGGGCTAAATACAATAAGTTCAAACTGTAGACAGCAGAATAAAAAAGGAAAGAAAATAACATCAGAGAGAAAAGTTATCTTTAAACATTTTTTACGTTAAGTAGGATATCCCATATCCAGGGATATTTAATATTTATTTGTCATTGAGACAATTAAAACCAACACAAGCACATGCATTTCAGTTAAACGCAAGAAGTAAGTGATGTATGAAGAAGTAAAGCTGCACGAAACTCTCAACACAGGTGTCGCCTTTGTCCCCGGAAACAGCTGCAGCTTCCGTATTATACACTCACTTCCCCGTTAAAAGAGTTATCTTAAGGAATTTCCTCATTTACAATTAAGTTATTTTTATCTAACAATGTAACATTAAAGAGGGTAATGTTTATAAGTCTATATATTTAGATATGTACGTTAGTTCGTTTATCTGTATAATAGTTTTTTTGTGACATTGGAAGGCAAACAAGCAGACGGATTTTCTGACGGTAAGAAATTCATGCCGCCTAGAAACACCAAAGCTGGTAATGGTGCGTTGCCAACCTGAGGCGGAGATATTAGGTCTCGAGCTAATGTAAGTTTACCAGCTACCTTATCCTCCTAACCGGAATACCTCAACGGCAAGCGTTTACGTTATGGCGACAGAAATAGGTAAGGCGGTGGTACCAATCTAAAAAAATAAGAATAATAAAATGGCAGGAGACAATAGTTGGCCTATAGATATCAAATAAAATCAAAATATTTTTATTCCACACTAGCAACCCCGGTGAACTTCCTTCCACCCATTCAGTTTGTATAGGGAAAATTAAGATTTTCTTTATAAGAACCTTCTGCTGACAATAACTATCACAACAAGAAAAGGATTAGTCAAATCGGTTCAGTCGTTCGATGCCAACTTACCAACACATTTAGCAATTCATTTTTATATTATAAGATTAACCTACAAGAGACACTTGTGACACGTCCATGTAATACTAAATCTACCACCGGATCAGAACGCAGCCGTACACTGAAAAGATCCAGCAAGAAACTCAACAGGCTTGTCTTTTTTCCTTGTTTTAAAATAAGTATACAATAATTAAAGTGCTGACGCATTATATTTATAAGAGATTGGCATTATAATAATATAGAGGTTGCAAGAGTTGTCTTGAGACCGGGCTAGAAGACCCGTTGTGCATGTCTACCAGCTACCCTAACCTCTAAACCGGAACATTATAGACTCATTATGGCAGCAGGAATAAGTAAGTCGGTACA
>NJDC01008204.1:67394-89044 GCA_002245475.1 Calephelis virginiensis | reverse complement strand
AACCAACAAAAATACATTAGAGATAGCAAACACTAATGACGTCATTTGATGTACACTTTGCCATTTTGAGTTGGCAACTGAGATACATAATCAGCCCTAACATGCTCTCCCTCAGAAAAGTAGGGGTATATAATAATTTTGTTACTCTAATATCTTCACGTCCCTTTAGCAGAGAGTGTAGAGTGTTAAATCTCAGGATCCTAGCAGAAATGCCTGGCTGTCTCCACATTACCTACCCTTTTATGAAAACACACCAGTTTCGGAGACTCTTGAACCACCCTGCGACAATACCCGAGCGATTTTATCATGGAATCAACTTATGTTTCCCCGAGCACACATCTATCCACATTCGCATTCTAAATCTACTTTGTCAATTTTTCATCTGTCATTCCTTCAACATGACCGAACCAGCGAATCATGCCTTTTTTCACTTTAACACCAACACTTTCAATATCACTCTTTCGCGAATCTCACAAATGCGGTCACTACAGAAATCTGTTAGAATGGGTAATGCATGTTAGACAAAATACAAGGTAATCCCCTTTTTTAAACCTAAAATGATTTTGTAGGCTTCAATAAAATTCAGGTTTGCAAGTAAAAAAACTTTGAAGCATTGTTTGTATACGGTTCACTTTTATTATCGCTAGTTTGAATATAACATTCACTTTGATCGCCACTACTTAACACAACTTTGCCAGAGGAGGCGCATGTGTAAACGCTGCATCCCCACACGCTTGCTGTTGCTTCTGTACACTCATAGTAATGACATCACATTATTACGTGCATTATTAAGTCGGCTCTGAGGCTTTACGAGGTCCCAGGTTCGATTCCAGGGTCGGTCAACGAAAATATTTTTTTTTCCAATTTTCTAATAACAAGAAATGTTGCTCGGGATTGGATATGTTGCCCGGTTGGCGATAGGCTTGTCAACTATCACATTTTGGGACTTAGTGTCTTCAGCTTGTCGTGGGTGCAATGGTTGTGCCTCTGCCTACCTTTTTAGGGGCATTAAGATACTTTTTTTTTAAAATGAACTTCACTTTTATGAAATGTTAGACTGTTCAATTGAAAACATTAATACTATCCATTGGAAATATTAATGTTGTGAACGTGACATTGTCATTTTTGTATCTTTCAAATTTAGACGGAGTGATGTTATGATGTAATTTTTAACCACCGTCGGAAAAAGAGTACTATTATAACTAACGGTTGGGCCAATTTTGATGCGATTTTTTGGTTAAAAGCTAAGGTAAGGTGGTTTGGTATTGGTTGGTAGTAGATATTGTTAATGTTAAGAGAGTATAGTGTCCCTTTGGCCTGGGTATTAGGCCTAATGTGCAACTCTACCTTTCCAAAAGACTGATAATATTGTCATCATCGTGGTAGGAATGGTTAAGATGGTGGATCCTTAACCTGGCTAAGTTTGTAATGACCCATATTACCAATAACAGTAAGATGGTCTATTATACAAATTATATGGATGGTATATTGTACAAAGGGGACCGGATGAGCACCGGAAATAACAAGCTATATGCGGATATTGTAGATGAGCTACATGTTAACTGGAATATACTATTAGAGTTGCTATTGTAATGCTTGTGGAATATTCTAATTAACCTTTCATTCGTTACTAAATAACCGAACAGATGTCGTACTGCCTTAACTATGAATATTGAACTTCTAAATTTTCAAATGTTTTATTTCTTTCGAACTTCTCCTGACAGTACCTAAATGACACAAAAAAAGATTAGCGAAATTTTATTGCATGTAGAAATGCTGTAAAGATACTAGACGAGTTGAAAGCTAGTCACAGCTACAAATATTTGATCCGTTTTTCATAAGAATTGTCCTGAAAATAATAATTAACATGACTAAAAAAGTATTAGCAAAATTAGCCTCTCATTTCACGCGTGACGCGATGGCAAAAAAATTTCATTTTTATCAATTCCAAGAGGAAAAAGAAATGTGGGCAGACCACATAAACGGTATAAAGCCAACATAGAAGAGACGGTCGGGAAAGACTGGATAAAATAGTACAGAATATGTAAAGTTGGAAGAGGTCCTTATATTATAGGTTTTCAAAGGAAACTAACATTAGAATCATTTACTAAACATCACTAACATAGATTAAAAAAATGTAAAACATTCAAATGTTATAGAAAAACTAGCTGACCCGGCAGACAAGTCAAGTCGTCAAGCCGGGAGTACGGGAACGAACGTTATGACCTGAGAATTTTATAGACAAGATAAAAGGTCTATCGCCTCTGTGGTCTAGTGGTTCAGTTGTTGGACTTGACTACATGAGGTTCCGGGTTCAAATCCCGGGTCGGGCAACAAAAAGAAAATTGGGTTGTGCCGGTTGGCGATAGGCTTGCCGCCTATCACATTGGGGGACTTAGTGTCTTTGGCTAGTCGTAGGTGACCTGGTTGTGCCACTGCCTATCTCTTCGGAGAAGAAGATGCTTTATAAAGGCATATTTTTTAATTATATAAAACTAACTGTGGTCCATGATGTCGGACTTATTTAAACTACGTATCTAATATAGACTTTTCGAGGTTAATAAACGGATAAAAAAAAGTTATAGCTAAAAGATATCCTAAATATTAATCCGGATTATAAGCTACTACTAAACAAAATTTGATCAAAATCCGTGAAAACGTTATTGCTGTAAAAAGGAATAGACAAACAAACAAAAAAATATAAAAAATATGAACCAACGTTTTTGGTTCTGTACCCTGTATACAATACCAAGCAATCATTGTTTTTGAAAGTTTTTGAAAGTACAGAATTAGTTTTATTACTGTTTTATAAGTTAAAGTTTATGTTTAGGAGATTGACGTCTATTTGTTTACCACACGGAATATTAAAGTTTTACTATTCCGTGGTTTGACAACAACAAAACATATTTTATCAATTACGTTATAAACAGCTTTTAAAATTAGCCTTATTTTTAATTTAAATAATAAATAGCCCTGAAATACACTGTAAAGAACAAAAACATCATTGAAGTCCTTTCGTCACGTTCAATCAACGATTAGTCATGACATTGACTAAAACCCCCATCGGCCTCTGTTGGTGACATTTAAATAAATTATCATCAGTGTCAATAGAGGTTTCCATATTTCATAAAACAAGAGAATTGAAGCTAGGGATACCAAACGATAGGGTGATAAAATAGGATTATTAACAAAAATAAATATGCCAGTAAGCATATTGGCTATGTTTATTTCTTTAACTTTACAGAAAGTCATAAAGTTAAAAAAATAGCCCTCAGTAAAACCTTTTCGTAATGTAGTCATCTTAATCACGTTAGCTTTCAAACAAAAAAAATTAATGCAGGCAAGGCAATACAAAAGCTATTTTAACTCTGCAGAATGTATTCGATAGAATGAATCTTTATAATACATGCCATATATAATTCTGGTTCCAATTTTCGGCTATCTCATGTGTTAATGAAGTTTAAGAAAAAATGTACTTATATTTAGTATAAATTGATTTATTTTTTGGCATAAAAAAATTTTAGTTTACCAATGAAAAATTTGTTTTAAGTCGTGAAAAACGATTAAAAGCCATATTTATAAAAGAAGAAGAAGAGAACATGTTTGACAATGTTCGAGTTTCTTAGGTTGGTAAATTGATTTAGATGGTAATTTTAAATATATGCGTTGAAGACACTGAATTTTAATAAATTAAAAAAAATGGGTTTTTGTGGCAGGTTGAAATCATTTTATATATAAAAAAGTTATCTTGTTACAATATGCTCTGCGCCTGCACAATTGAATAACAAAAAAATAAGTGGTAATAGGTGGTCCTCTCGGTCTACATCAGGTACTCCCTACATAGCATGTCCTTAACTTCCACAACATCTGGCAACCCTAATTGAAGCGAGCCCGCTTATAATGCCTATCGTTTGTACACAATCCATCAATGTCTTTAATGATCTCTTTATTAAGCTGTCAGCTTTAAGGCGTGCTAATGAAATATTTTTGGAAATTCAAGTTTGCCTCATAATACCTTTCAGTTGAATTGACGAATTTCATCTAAGTCGATGTTTAGTCGATGTAAAAAAAGATATATCAATTACGAATGTTGCCACAGCCCGCTTAGTATACTTTGCGTACTTTCGTAGCATTATGAGCTACGGAGTAATGCTCTGGGGATCAGTTGCTAGTCTGAATTCTATATTTATTATACAGAAAAGAGCTATTAGATCCATTTACAATTAAGCCAAGAGACTCCATTCGCGAACTATTTAAGAAAATCAATATATTAACTCTGCCATTTTTGTACATACAAAAATATAATTAATGTGAAGGAAAATATAAATAAGTACAAGAAATGCCATCCATATCATATTAACTCGCGTCACAAAAATCACTTGTTGCCTCTGCGGTTTAGATTACAAACTACAAGAATATCATTTCTAGGAAACGGTGTTCGTTTTTACAACAACATTCCTAAGGAAATAACAGACCTCTCTGATACGCAATTTAAAAGCGTAATTAAGAGAAAACTTACGGCAATAGCATATTACAAAATCAGTGACTACATTGATGACAAGGATATTTGGACATAATACTTAATGCTTTTACGAATTACAGGCTCCAACCACTTCGTCACAATATTATCACTTTGTTGTTTTTTTTCTGTCAATTATATTGTATAATAAATGTATATATTTTAAGTTAAGTTTTAAGTTTATATCTTTTTGTTCGTTAATGAATGTTATTTTATTATTGTTGTTGACATTAGTTTTTCATAATATTATCTAATTGTAATGTTAGTTAATGACTTGTTATGACTTTCAATGAGAGATATTTTTTATCCTATGTTGAATAAAAATATTTGACTACTATTGACTTTATCTTATAGATATTATAAAATCGTAATTAAGTTGCCTCTGTGGTCCAGCGGTTCAGTTGTTGGCCTTGACTGCATGAGGTCCCGGGTTCGAATCCCGGATCGGACAACAAAAAGAAAATTGTTTTTTTTTTTAATTTTCAAATAAAAAAATATTGTTTGGGCCTATCGCCAACCGGGCACATATCCTAATATGTGCCAGGTTATCGATAGGCTTGCCACCTATCACATTGTGGGACTTAGTATCTTCGGTTAGTCGTGGGTGTTCTGGTTGTGCCTCTGCCTACGTTTTCGGGGATATGGGCGTGAATTGAATTGAAGCCAGGATTGGAAAGTGAATTGCCAATCCCGGGCAACGTAATCTTTAAAAAAAAATTGAAAAATATGAATTTTCAAATTTTTTTGCCCTACTCGGGAATCGAACCCGGGTCCTCCCGAAGCCAAGTCCGATGCCGGACCGCTAGACTCCTGAGGCGATTCTTTTTTTGTTATGTTCAATATTATCACGAGAAAGTTCTCATGACAGCAATAACTGGGAAAATTGCAGTGTGATTAGGAAAACCAACAGATGGAATGAAGTTCGCCGGAACGTTAGTCGTACATAAAATTGACGAACGTATTTGGCCAATATTGCGTTAGCGGAGCTCTCAATTGAATCACCCCGTTGCCAATATATCTGCACAGTACAGAAATACCACTTCAAACGAGCTGTGAAACGCGTTTTTATCAATATAATTGAAACAAAGTAAAATTGCAAAAAAAGGCTGAAATCATTTAGTTTGACTGAAAAAAGTATCATCACGCCCATATCGTCGAATGAACCCACATAATCTATATATTAATACGTGAAACAAAAACTCTGGACCCCTTTTTACGAAAATTGCGCTGACGGAGGAGCATGAAATTTGGCACACTTATAGTTTATGTGTAGGAGAAGTGCAGAATGCTAATATTTTCCAATGATAATGTTTATAAATCAAAAAAATAAAACATTACACGTACTACCATGCCTTTAAAACACACAAACAAATATATTGATGATAACGTGGTAGTGTACGGTAGACTTTAAATTAATTTATAATAAATTATGAAACTTATGTTCATAAGTAAATAAAATGTTTATTAAAATGTAAATAAGGGCTGTGATTTAAACGTACATTTTTATAGAAATATGTAACTTCTTAAAATTAACTAAATATTTGCACACCACAATGTGGTAGAATATGTTGTATTCTTAAATATCTTTATAACAACTTTTTAACACACATATTCCGCAAATAAATAATTTTTAGTTCATTTCATTTCAACGATAAAAGATCACAGATGGCGCACTAAAAAGTTTGGAAACAAAGTTGGTCTTGAGAAATGAAGATGGCGTTCTTATCAAAATTTATTATGAATTCCGACCAATGGGCGACCACTAGTAACCATAAAATCTTGACGCATTAGTAACATCTATTTTATCTCTTACTATCACGAAAAGGGTTTGCTATCTTTTGTCTTAAAATAAGAGGAAGCTAATCAGTTTGTTTAATCAGGATAGGATACCTATACAGGATAAAAATACTATAATCGTAAAGTAATGGGACCATGAGAAACAGTTTTCTCTCGGAGTCCCATTAAAGTGAACTTCACGCTAATATCCCCGGAGAGGTAGGCAGAGGCACAACCAGGGCACCCACGACTAGCCGAAGACACCAAGTCCCACAATGTGATAGGTGGCAAGCCTATCGCCAACCGGGCACATTTCCAATCCCGACCAACATTTTTTTTAATTAGAAAATTGGAAAAATCCAATTTTCTTTATGTTGGCCGACCCGGGATGCGATTCGATTTCGATTAGTAATGTAAAAATGAACTAAAAATGAATATCTAAACAGTATTTCTGTAAACACTCAAAAATGCATATTTTTCATGTATTAGGACGATGTAGTTAGTTTTATCTGCGCTTAAATTATTTTCAGTCTTACTGCGTATAAATTATATTTAAATTGTCAATTTCCTTTTTCATGATACCCATTTTATTCAGCATGTCGTAGCATGTACATATAACCCATTTGCGCAGCAGCCAATCAGGATAGGATACCTATACAGGATAAAAATACTACAATCGTAAAGTAATGGGACCATGAGAAACAGTTCTCTCTCGGAGTTCCATTAAAGTGAATTTCACGACTAGCCGAAGACACTAAGTCCCACAATGTGATAGGTGGCAAGCCTGTCGCCAACTGGGCACATATCTAATCCCGAGCAACATGTTTTTTTATTTTTTTTTATTAGAAAATTGGAAAAACCAAATTTTCTTTTTGTTGTTCGAACCCGGGACCTCATGCAGTCAATTCCAACAACTGAACCGCTAGACCGAGGCGACCACAGAGACACCACCAGACCACATTTTCTAGTATTTTAGTTGCCCGACCGTCAGGGATCGAACTCGGGTCCTCAAGGAGTCGAGTCCAACGCCGGACCGCTAAACCACAGAGGCGAATACTTTTGGAAAAATATGCATTATCCTATTGATATTATAAATGCGAAAGTTTGTCCGTTTGTTTGTTACTCCTTCACGCAAAAACTGCTGAACCGATTTTCATAAAATTTGGTACACATTTGGAGGGTAAGTTGGATTAACACATAGGATAGTTTATATCCTGAAATGATGTTCCTGTGGGACCACGCGGGCAACGCTTTTAAATAAAAATAATAAGTATACTAGTCGAATTAAAAACCTCCTCTTTTGCCCTCCTGTTTTTGAAATCGGTTAAAAACAAATTTGGTCAAATTAATTGTGTGCTGTATTAATTGGGATAGCGATTGATTTGAGGTTAAGTTGATTCCTTAAGGGCCGCCGGAGCGTTCCTTGGTTACAGATAGAACATAATGGGTTAAATAATTTAACATTGAAATATCTAATTCTATTAAGGCCACCTGGGCTTAATTTTGACCACCTCGTTGATTGAGATGTTGGCGTACACGCCTTGCTTCGACCAACTGCGAGGGTCAAGTTCGATTCCCTACTGGGGGTATTTGTGTGATGAATATTAAGGTTTCTGCATTTAAGGGTTTGGGTGTTAATCAAATTCAATTTGGTTTCTATTGAGATATTTCTACGTATTTGTATTTTTGACTAACCATTGTTTATACCCATAGTATAATATGCAATATGCTTACTTTAGAGTTAGATTTAGTCTGTGCAACTTCTGGATATTGGAACGAAGTTCCTTACGGCAGAGGAGATAGGGATTTAAAAGAAAGTCCATGGAACAAAACCGTTAAATGAGACGCGCGCGACAGTCATATACAAAAGCGAATAGTGTATAATACCTTTCTCTTTCTCCCTCACTCTAACCGCCAATGCATTGTATATACTCATGAATTGTGTCAATTCTATATTAGCCTAAGGAACTTCGTTCCTACCTGGTGTCCCACGACACCACATTTATATTGGAACGAAGTTCCTTATTGCGCATTGTGAACGGAGGAGACGGAAAAAATTCTTACAAAAAGTTGTCACGACATTTTCTGCTATAGTAAGCTATTAAAAGCTTTGCGGATTACGCATGTTTGTTTTTTTGTATCTTTTTTTTTTCATGTTTCTCTGTCTGTCTGTCTCTCTCTCTATTTTTTATTTTTTTTCATGTTTCTCTCTCTCTCTCTCTCTCTCACACTATTTAAGAGAGATAGAGATAGAGATTACTAGAGATTGAGAGAGGGAGGGGGGGAGAGAGAACTTCGTTCCATCTGGGTGTCCCTTGACACCTCTCAACTTTTTTTATTCAATGAATGGCTTAATAATAAGTTAGCTTCTAATAACAGTTTATATTTGACAGTTTAACTCAGTATTAAATTTAACCCAGGAATGCGAAACTGGCCCTAAAATTTCAACTATTGAGTGCTTTAGTCCAAGTTAGAAGCTAACTCAGAGTTACATATTTTAAATACATAATTATATATTTACGCCAAGTTTCTTACGAGGTGGGTGGAGAGCATCGAATGCCAAATGAAAACCTGTGTAGCTTCCTCTTCATTGTTTACTTTTTATTTAAATATAATTACCTAGTTACATTATAATTGAATCTATTTATATTCAAAAGGCTCCAAAGAACATTGTTTTTCATGACATTGGAAGGTCAAGAAGTGTATCTATTTTCCTGATGGTGTCATGATTCCTCATTCTACTTACTGCTACGCTGCCTAGAGACACCAAACGTGGTAATGCTGCATTGCCAACCTGAGGCCGTGATATTAAGTCTCGAGCAAAAATAAATTTGGCTTTATCCTCCAAACCGGACCATGTCAACGAGCACTGACGTTATGGCGGAAGGAATAGATAAAGCGGTGGTACCAATCCGGTTGAGTCACTGCGAAACTTTACCACCAAGTCAGATGTCACGGTGTTAGTGACTGTAAACCTATGCTCGCCTGTTACGAGCTGCCTGGCAGGAAGGCAGATGGTCTATTCTACAAAGAAGATATTTTATGAATGGAAGCATTTATGTTTGATGTATGTATGTTTTATTCTAACGTTAAAATGACTTTTCCTTGTATTGCTCCGAGTACGCTGAGTATAGTATACTATCGGATTTTCTAAGAGGCAGCTCGTATAGGCTAGGAATGATAAAATGAGTCAGCACTAACTAGATGACTGGTGATAGAGAGTTGTGTAGCAATTTGCCCGTGTAGGAATCCACCGCCTCTCCTATTCGTGCCACCATAATGACTCTGCCAAGTTCCGGTTCGGACGGTAGGGTAGCTGGTAGACTTGCGCAATTGGTCTAATACAAATACAATACAAATATTCTTTATTGTACACCATCAACAAGAAATATACATCAGAACCTAAAATTAAAGTTTGAGTACAACAGGCGATCTTATAACAAAAATGCGATTTCTTACAGACAACCAACAATATAGAACAATATGTATGTATATTGAACTACTTAGTTGAATATTTTGTTGTGGTGTAGCTATTAATATGCAAGATACATCCCGATGACTGGACAACGACGCACTTATGAAATGAAATGAAATGAAAATTATTTATTTGCGGAATATGTGTGTTAAAAAGTTGTTATAAAGATATTTAAGAATACAACATATTCTACCACATTGTGGTGTGCAAATATTTAGTTAATTTTAAAAAAGTTACGTATTTCTATAAAAATGTACATTTAAATCACAGCCCTTATTTACATTTTAATAAACATTTTATTTATTTATGAACATAAGTTTCATAATTTGTTATAAACTAATTTAAAGGTAGATTAATTTTTAGTCCTATCTACCGTACACTACCACCGTTTCCAAACCTAGCCCGTCGGGAGAAGAAACGGCGAAACAAACTCCCCATAACATCTATGGTGTCTATAAGCCACGGTTAACTCTTGTTGTCAAGATAGCCGAGCGCTGGATCGCTGACCTCTTACAAGAAATGCAGTTAGACCTTTGAGAAAATGTATTCTAATAATAGGGGCGTGCACAGAGATTTTTGATAAGGTAGGCATAGAAATACTAGCTAAAAAACTTACTGATTCTAGAAATTCAACTTAGTTTTGAACCATAACTTTACCACTAAATGTCATTTGCTTCATACCACATTCGTTTTTGATGTAATAATAAAAACTGTTAAAAAATTTGTCTGACTATCATGAATAATCTATATTAGTGATTGATCACCAAAAGAAACATGGACCTAGAGATTTTAGATAAGGTAGACATAGAAATAAAGTAAGTAAGTGAGTAAGTATCTTCATGCCCATATCCCCGAAGAGTTAGGCAGAGGCACAACCAGGGCACCCACGACTAGCCGAAGACACTAAGTCCCACAATGTGATAAGTGGCAAGCCTATCGCCAACCGGGCACATTTCCAATCCCGACCTACATTTTTTTTATCAGAAAATTGGAGAAATCCAATTTTCTTTTTGTTGGCCGACCCGGGATTCCGGGAACCCGGGACCTCATGCAGTCAAGTCCAACACCCGGGCCGCTAGACCACAGAGGCAATCAGGCATAGAACTATTAGGTAAAAAACTTACCAAGTCTAGAAATTCAGCTTAGTTTTGAATCTTAACTTTACCACTAAATGTCATTTTCTTCACATACCCCATTAGTTTGTGATATAATGATAATAACTGCAATTTTTTTTTCTGACCACCATAAATAATCTAAGATTATCAAAAGATAAGATATCAAACACCAACTCTTGAAGTTTAACTGAGAACGTTTTATCAAAACAGCCTACTTTCAATAGTAACTAAAGTAATTTTCTAATTAAAATGCTAACCAAAGTCAAAACAATCAACAGTTACTTTTATTTTCACAGCAGATATTGCCATCATCTTAAATGCTAGTCGCTCTGAATTCTTAGATGTAATTATCAATATCTGTAAAAAAATATTGGTGTCAAAGGCTAACTGAAAATTCCGGAATTCTAATTCCGGAAAAATGATTAATTTGGCAACACTTAAGTACTTAAATTTCAACAAAATGTAAAACGATAAGGTACTGCTTATTTTTAAAACATACACGTATAGAAGTTTCTTGTGTGTGCGTGTATTCACTCACTCAACCATGTGTTTTGGCTAAATGACATGTAAAATGATTAACACATGATGTAAAATACATCAATACGAGGCACAGTTAGTTTTTGTTTTCCCCACGCTTACGCAATACGACGCCACAAAATTTCGTGGTATCTACGAATGGTTCTTAACCTTAAATGGTTCTTAAATGCTTCGTTTTAGTGTATGACATTTATGTAAGTTTCATTATTTTTTTTCTTTTAGTAATTCAGTAAGTTTTACTAGTAAGAGGGTAAGTGTGTATAATTATAAAGAACATGCGATGTAAATGGTAAGCAGAGCTTATCAACCTTTATGGAGCACACACTACTATATTACAGGGTTTCCCTAGAAAAGCAAAATAGCATTCCGACGCGAGTAGAGTTGCAAGCAGTAACTAGTGTTATATGCCTGTTACAATATATTACAGTAGCTAATAAATAAAAATATTGGAGAATATCTTACCTAAATTGTTCGATATTCCATTTATCATTTAATATTTTTATCGCTCGTCCGATATATTTTGATTTATTAGTCACACGGACTAGGACAAATTTATGAAAAAGTAATAAATTATATTCTGAATCCTAACGAAATATGTAAGTAGATTTTTCACCATTATCTATTCCTGCCACCAAATCGTCACTGCTCGTCATTGTGGTATTCCGTGTTGCATGCTAAGGAAGCTGATAGTTTCACAAAAGTGACCAACAAATAGTGAAGTATTTCTATCTAAGGAATGTTGAAAACTACTCTCAATTCCTTTATTCACCGTTTCCAAACAAAAGACACATATTTTTCAACTGTTTGTTACGCGATTACTCGGCCAATAACAAATCAATTTTGAAGGTTCTTTTTTTAAAAAGATAGCTCATGATTGCGAGGTGGTTTTATAGTAATTTAACTTATGTGAGATCATTAATTAACTGATTTGTTTAGAAAAAATATCAAAAAATATCGTGAAGTACCTAATGAAATAGATAGATTCGGTTTTAGTAGTTTTACTGCACTTAAATATTACTTTACAAAATGCATCTGTTTTGGTATAAATTAAACAGACGGACATATTCGGCCAATATTGTGATAATATAGTTCAATCCAATCACTCCATTAATGTTTTAACTCCTACAGCACCATTATTATACTAATACCAATTGTACCGAGTTACGAAACGTATGTTTACAAAAATCTAAAGGGGCCATATACCCTTTGACTTTTTATCAATAACACAATCAAATAGACGTGAACATAACATATGCATAAAATAAATCTTAATCATGCGTTACCGACCTGAGGCTGGAATTAAATCTCCATATGTGTTTACTCTCTATCTGACTCCTGAGATCGAAACATACCATATAATTAATTATCGGTTCTGCGATGAAGATATAATGTTTTCGATTTGGCAAGGCAAAACTCATCTTATTTTTTTTATTTTTATGGTATCGGAATGCCAACAAGCATACGGATATCCTGATGGTAAGAAATTCAGATTCCTAGAGACACCAAAGGTAATTGGACCTCGAGCAATAGTCATTATATATTAATTAGTTTTTATTTAATACTGAATATTAATTGTAAGAAGAGCGTCGTCACTCTTGAAACTTTTTTTTTATTCATTGGGGATTGAGGTTCAAGTTGAATTATAAAATATTGTCAATTCTTTTTCACTTTACACGAGTTGTTCATGGTGGGAACAGGTACCGTATAGCCTCTGTGGTCTAGTAGTCCAGCATTGGATTTGAATTTTTGAGGTCTGGGTTCGATTACTGGGGCGGGAAACAAAAAAATGAAAATTTTCAATTCCCTATTAAAAATAACGTTGCCTGGGATCGGATATGTGCCCGGTTGGCGATAGGCTTGCTACCTATCACATTATGGGACTTAGTGTCTTCGGCTAGTCCTGTGTGCCTGGGTTATTCCTCTTACTACCACTTCGGGAATATGAGCTTTATTTTACTTTACAGGTACTGTTATTACAAGTAAAACATACTCTTTTGTTTACTTTACTAAAAACATTTAGTTTATTCTTACCTCAAAATAACGTAAGCTTGATATTATGAAACTAAACTAAAAAATGCTACGGAAATCTAGGGCGCATACTGTCAGGTTAAGGATTCGTACAAACGTCAAATTTAAACAACTTGTAGCTATTCCTAATTTAATCAACGATAGCAAAGTCCATCGTCTTCGTAGTCTTGGTTATTTACAACGCAAGGAAGAGGTTCGCAGTTTTAAGAGAGCTTACGTGGCGCGGCCCATGGGAAGGCGTCAGGTAGGTCATCTCAGACATTAGTAAAGTAACGTGGTAAAGGATATCTGCTAATTTGGAGTCAGCGATAGGCAGAAAAGTTTAAAAGTTGAAAAAAAATTCATTCTTTGTTTCGGAGGCCAAGACTTTCTTTGGGTCGCTAAGACAGTCAAGTTTGTTAGTTACCTCAAAATATTTTTAACGGTATTGTTATTACCTCTAAATAGTTTTTGTAAAAACAAATTCATAGGCGTACTAGGTACTAGGCGTACCCTTAAACACTTCCTTTGTACTTAATACGACATTTTTGTGCTAGAAATACCGTCGGTACATGATGTTTAAGCTGTGGGTACCGTTTTAACCCCTAACCGTTTCAAACACTTAGTTTGCCACTTCTATGCTGTACATACCGCCTTTACTCTTATTAAATTTAGTTTTATCTTAACACAAACTTCCATGCTGTGGGTACCGTCTTTGTATCTAATACACTTTCTTTTAACTAAAACCTAGATTCCATGCTGTGCATTTTTTTATGATATTGGAAGGAAAACAAGCAGACGGATTTCCTGACGGTAAGAAATTCTCGCCGCCTAGAGATACCAAAGGTGGTAATGGTGCGTTGCCAACCTGATTCCGGGATGTTGGGCCTCGAGCAAAAGTAAGTTTACCGGCTACCTTACCCTCCAAACCGGAACATGATATGGTGGCAGAAATAGGTAAGGCGGTGGTACCAATCCGGGTGAGTCGCTGCGAAACTCTACCACCGAGTCAGATGTCACGGTGTTAGCGACGGTAAGTCTATGCTCACCTTTACGCATATTGATTTACCACTAAAACACTTAGTTTTAACACACCAAACGCTTGTGTTGTATCTATACCCCTACAACACTTGGTTTTAGCTTAAAGGATCATAGGAGAAAGCTTCATGATAAGGTACCGTTCTTTTCTCTTAAAGATTTAGTCGGACCTTAATTTTCACCCTCTGTCAATTTCTTTCCACGTTTCAATATAAATTTATTTTGCCGTAAACAAAATTGACGTACGTATTCGCCCAATATTGTGTCAGCGGAGTTCTCAATCGAATTACCCCATTACCGATATATCTGCCACAGCACCGCAGTACCAATTGAACCGAATTGTGAAACGTGTTTTTACCAACAAAAAATAAACATGTCCAAACTAATTGGGTTTGTATTAAATTGGGAATGGGATTAAAGTAATATGGATTCTTTAGCTTAAGGACTTTTATTTTGGGATAAGACTCGAAGAGACACCGCCCTGTTAGTGGCAAGAAACAACTTTAGGCTGTTTATAGAAAAACTGTTACTAGTGGTCGCCCATTGGTCGAAAATCGACCATAATAAATTTTAATATCTCGTTGATAAGAACGCCATCTTCATTTCTGAAGACCAACTACTTTGATTCCAAACTTTATGAATAGTTAGTATGCCATCTGTGTTATTTTATCGTTATCATCAATATATTTGTTTGTGTGTGTCAAATGCATGGTAGTGTAGCTAATGTTTTATACATACATACATATCTTCACGCCAAGTCCCTTACGGGGTAGGCAGAGAGTATCGAGTGCCAGACCTCACGATCCTGACAAACCTGTCTTGCTTCCTTCACATTCATAACCCTTTTCATACAAACACGACGGTTTCGGAGACTCTTGACACCACCCTCGTATAATATCCGATTGATCTGATCGTGAAATGTCAGCCTTGGTCTCCCCGGGTACCTACATCCATCCACATTCGCATTGTATATCTGCTTTGTCAATCTTTCATCTGTCATTCTTTCCACATGACCGAACCAGCGGAGCATGCCCTTTCACATTTTAACACCAACACTTTCTTTCAATCCCACTCTTTCTCGGATCTCACTGTTACGAATGCGGTCAGCGAGCGTTACACCACAGATTTTCCGTAGTGCTCTCATTTCGACCGCATTTATCCTACTTTCATGCTCTTTCTGACATACCCAACTCTCGCTTCCATACAGTAACGTTGGAATAAGCACAGAATTATGCAAAGCGAGTCTAGCCTTTTGACTTAAAACCTCGCTTTGGAATAGCTTACCCAACGCTCCATTCACACTATTCCCTGCACTCACTCTCCTCTCTACATCCGCGGTGTACCTTCCATCCCTGCTAAAAGCACAACCAAGATATACAATTTCATTCACTTGTTCCAGCACTACATCATCAACCAAAACTCTTACATCCGTTCTGACTACGTCTCATGTTTTATTTATTGATTTAATGTGCTTTATAAGCATTATTATTGAAATATATTAAGTTGTTATGTTGTAAGAACGTCATCTTCATTTCTCAAGACCCATCCTTTGTTTCCAAACTTTTTAATGCGCCATCTGTGATCTTTCATCGTTATTATCAAAATATATATTTGTTTGTGTGTGTCAAATGCATGGTATTACGTGTAATGTTTTATTTTTTGAATTAATGAACTTTATAAACATTATCATTAAAAAATATAAGCGTTCTGCACTTCTCCTACACATAAACTGTAAGTGTGCCAAATATTATGCTCCTGCGTCCAAGCAATTTTCGCAAAAAGGGGTCCAAAGTCTTGGCATCACGTATTAATATATACATGAGTGCGGCCAGGGTTTCAAAGCTAAGTTGAAGTACCTGCGTTTTACTTTTTATCACACGTATACTGTTAATAAATATTTTCAAGTTTTATTCTTTAATTGCTTATTTTGGACTTATATTTCATTTATTTAGGAATATTTTTTTTATTTCTTTATAAATATAGCAACAAGCGCAACAACATAACCCATTATTCGCCGTCGGATAAAAAGGACGAATCTTTTATTTCGAATGAATATAATCCTACACTTGCTAGTCACGAAACGTGCAAGATGTCTTTCAATTGTTATGTAATTCATTTTACGTGTCTTATGTAAAATAAGGTACATTAGAGAAGGTGTAATAAAAAAGGTCTTCTACCTGTCTGTATTGCAAACCTGTTTCTACATTAAAGCAAATTTGTTGAGGAGTTAGTTTTGCTGTTTTTTCTAACCGATCAGCTTTTGCAAATTAAGGTAATAAGCATTCGCAGGATGATGCATTTTTTTTAACAAGCACACCACTCTCCTTATGGTAAAAGACAACCATGGCAACCTTTGTATTTGTTGTGTCTTAGGCAAAAAAATGTTTCAAACAAACGGTGTTCAATTTCAGATATAGATCTCGTGATGTGGGATAGAGAGGTATGGAAGGGTCAAGAGAAGCCTACACCGGAAAGGCGATTACTATAAATTCAAGGTAGATAGAGTTTTAAGCCTGGTAGCCGAAGAGTTTATTCACCTTTTGTTTTCGAAACTATGTTTGGAAATGGTGGGAGTTTACACCAGTTAGGAGAAGGGTTAAGAATGTTGCTTAAAAATTAATTAATATATTATGTTATATGTTAATATATGTTAATTAATAGAAAAGTAATTAACAATCGAGTAAATTATGGCAGGTTAAAGAATTTTGTAACAGCTACGCCACACACATATAACCCGATTATTTTTTATGTTATTACATTCATGCTGTTTACAGAAGTGCCTCTTCATCCGTATCATTACTCGGTTCCAAATCAATTTCGATTATACAAAGAACTTTGAAAAATAGCCCATATTAAAACAAGCTCAACAAAAAATTTGAAGCACCAAAACATGATTTTCTTAACAATAACGTGTGCTAGAGTTGAAATATACTAAACCTTCTAGATGTCATACTAAAACTATCTATATTTTATCTTGAAAAAGGCAAAAAAGTTTCAAATTAAAATTACAAAATTTAAAAATGTATTTCTTGGGGTCAAATATAAAATTGTTCATACAACTGCATAAGTATTTTTCCGTTCACTGAATCCAGCACACAAAGTGTACGGAAAATCCGGATGTATGCAGCGGCTGAAAAAATTGAGACGGTTTCAGCAGTACGATTCCGAGTTTGGTAGGGAGAGGACGCGTGAAGTGATTTTCGTTGATCGAATGTGTTGTATCGTTAAATCGTCATATTGAAGCGAAACTTGTAAAGGTTAAAAATTTACATTAAACCAGTGTAGTGGGGTTGTGTGTTTGTGAATTTACTGACTTTGTTGTGGTAAGTTTTAAATTGTTTTTTAAGTAATATATTTTTAATGTGATCTTATTTATGGCATATTTTTACAACAATTGCTAAAATGTAGTATTTCACAGATTGATCACACACGATTTTTGAATTTTGGAATGTTTTCACAAAACCATAAAAAAAATTTTTTTTACTCCGTAGTTTAGATAATTGTCAAAGTGAAGTATTTTACAATTCTACTATTTTTCAATTTAGGGAAAAGGTGTGTTTCAATTTAAATTACTATGTTTATTAATAATGTTTCAATTATAGCTAATAAACAAAAAAATACTCTTCCATAGTCGGTTTCTTAAAACAATATGATCTTGAAATATTTTTATTAAGAATGAATAGGCTTCTACAGGTTTGATCTGCCTTTAGAGCCTAAGAGTTCTACCGACACTTTCCATCAGATGGGTATAAGGTCTCTGTCTATCTATTGTTGATTAGTGCAATATTTTTTATGTTATAGCGAGTGAAAGCATTACTAAATTTTACCAATTGTCAACGATGAATATGTAAAACCTGTAAGGAAAAGCAATAAAACAATCAGTTCTTCTCTACGTTTTCTTTATTAGCATTAGTACGTGTAAAGTATATGTTACTACTTACCAGTCCAAGGTTTGTACCTTTCTACAGTTTCTACAGCGTACATAATCTATTATTATATTATTGACTATGTCAACTACTTGTATTTTGTTATACTTAAAGAAAAAAACTCAACAATTAATCTAGAAAAAGCTTTAAGCACAAATTAATTAAACGAAATAAAATTGGCATACACTTAACACAACATTTCCTTTTTATCTAGACTTGGCGAATTTAATGTCGCTTAATATTAACAGATACTATAACACTTTGTATTAAAAGTTAAATTTATGTTTTTCCCATTATTCCTGCATATTTTCTCGGTATTTCTCTTCCTAAGAACCTTAGCTAATATAACGAAAAAAACATCAGCAAAGATAGTCCATCCGTTCAGGCGAGATGCGAAGACCACGGGACACAGGGATTCAGTTTTATATAAGACTAGCAGTTTCACGCAGCTTCGTCTGCGTAACTTGGCTTCCACTGCACCGATTTTGATCAAACAAAGCCTATGTCACTTAAGGATAATGTAGTATTCCAAAAGTGAAAGAATTTTTGAAATCGGTATAGCAGTTTCGGAGCCTTTTCATTACAAACAAACAAACAAACAAAAATCAAACCTTTCCTCTTTAGAATATTAGTATAGAGGAGGCAAAATCACCACTTACTTAACCATAAGCATATTTTTGTAGAATTCATTACAATTTTAAAATAAACAGTAATATTGATGTCAAAGAACGTGTATGTGTCACCAGTCCCAAATGACTAATAAGATGTGTCCTTATGTCCAGTACATTTTTAAAGTTAAATATTCGTAGCAAAGACATAGTATACTTTAAAACAACTAGTATACTGTAACCAAAATTAACAAGGCATACTGTAGAACATAAAATAACAAAGACGAAAAGAAATCTTTAAATAATTAAAAAAAAAAATTAAAACTTGTGCACTGAGGGCTCCACACAAACTTGGAGGTAACGAGTAAGTAAAATATGTAAGTAATATTTTTAAAGAAAGAAACACTTGTACTGTTTTACTTATCACTTATAATTTATTACTTTGTAATTAGTAGCCTACCGGTTTTGCTTATACAGCATCTACAGGGCTAAAACTTATTAAGTTTTAGCCCTGATGATGCAATAAAACAATCAGTATCATCATTATATTTGTTTGTGTGTGTCAAATGCATGGTAGTGTGGGTAATGTTTTATTTAATGTTCTCCTACACATAAACTATAAGTGTGCCAAATTTCATACTCCTCCGTCCAGGCAATTTTCGTAAAAAGGGGTCCAAAGTTTTGGCATCATTTATTAATATATAGATTTATTTTAAAAAACTTATTAAGTTTTAGCCCTGATGATGCTGTATAAGCGAAACCGGTAGGCTACTAATTACAAAGTAATAAATTATAAGTGATAAGTAAAACAGTACAAGTGTTTCTTTCTTTAAAAAT
Source organism: Calephelis virginiensis (assembly GCA_002245475.1). Classification (NCBI taxonomy): domain Eukaryota; kingdom Metazoa; phylum Arthropoda; class Insecta; order Lepidoptera; family Riodinidae; genus Calephelis; species Calephelis virginiensis. Next base: position 69,206 of record NJDC01008204.1, on the reverse strand, counting down.
ATGAATATTTGGAAGTTTTACCAAGCGCCGACGATGGAAAATATCAAATATATATGTAAGTAAAATTTCACTCATCATAAGTTATGATATTATAATATGATGTAACCAAATATTTATGGTCTTGCGCTAAGACGCTGCTTCGTACCAAATTTCAAATTGCTTAGGTCTAGGGAAGTACGCTGCAGGTTTTGATTTCGAAAATTTGCGACATAAACGGCTACATCTTTTGATTCCCTTAGAAGTATGTATTTAGCAAAACTTCAAGGAACACGAGACCTGAGTTGTGGACATTTTAGTCTGATACCTCAACGCGTTCCCGTGAAAAAGGGTTCCGTTTTTGCTTCGACGTACGGGACCCTAAAAGGGAATCAAATTTTAGAACTTTATCCTTATTTAACAAAAACGAAGATTTTACAGGTTTTGTGGATGTCGTAGGGAAAGTAATAGTTCGAAGACACACGCAAAACCTCGCAAAATCAAGCTAGCATTGAAACAGAAATAGCATTTGTAAGTAGGCATTACGTTTTTTAAAATAAATCTATATATTAATAAATGATGCCAAAACTTTGGACCCCTTTTTACGAAAATTTGGGTTGGCTGGAAGATTTTTTTTTAGTTAGAGATAAGCTCGCCTTTTGTGCATTTTTAACTTCTCGTGCATTTTGTGTATTTTAGTTTTTGTGTGCAATAAAGTGTTAAATAAATAAAAAAATAAACAAAAATTGCCTGGACGGAGGAGTATGAAATTAGGCACACTTATAGTTTATGTGTAGGAGAACATTAAATAAAACATTACCCACACTACCATGCATTTGACACACACAAACAAATATGATAGCGATAAAAGATCACAGATGGCGCAACATACAGTTTGGAAACAAAGTAGTTGGTCTTGTAATATTCTTCATTTTTACGATGTTATCAACAAGATATTAAAATGTATTATGGTCAAATTTCGACCAACGGGTGACCACTAGTAAAACATAAATCACTGTGCACCAACTTGCCCAGGTCTGCCTCCTAATCAACCGCCTTACCTATTCCTGCCGCCATAATGACTCGGCCACGTTCCAGTCAAGAGGGTAAGGTAGCCGCTGGACTTGCACTACAGTCCTACCATCCCGGCCGCACGATAGCAACGCGCCTGTAACAGCTATGGTGTCTATAGATCACTTTTTTCTCTTCAGGAGACCTCTCACATAAGAATGTCAAGTACAGTAGACATCCAAAAAAGGGATTTCAATTTCTATGTCATCTCGCCCAAGTATACAAAAAAATATTATATTCCCCACTGTTCCTGGAATTCTAGTATCAAATCTAGATTTAGTGGCAATAACATAACCTTGACAAATATCTCATTCAAATAAAAAAAATCAGTTTAAAATTTGACGACGATCAAGCAACATATATATATAAATCAATGACACTTTTCGTTGTAATCTTATAACTCAAGAACGGGCTAACCTATCCGAACCAAATGTTTTTTTTTAAATCGGTCGGTTGGTTCCAACCAAATAAGTACTGAACGTTAAATTAAAACAGTATTTTTATCTTTAGTTTCAAAGCCCTGATGATGCTGTAAAAAGTGAAACCGGTTGGTTATAGAGTAATGAAAAGTATTAAATAGAGTGTATGGTGGATAAGTACAAGTGTGTTATATAATATATGATTTTAATGTTCCAATATATTTTTGATATTTCAGTTTCAGTTCGATTCTCGAATCGAACTAAATATTCGTAGATGGTCCACATCGAAAGGCGTGTAACCCTTCGGGCAATGAGGTGGTCGTAGCTGTCTCTATAAAGACGTCCG
>NJDC01008204.1:44429-66740 GCA_002245475.1 Calephelis virginiensis | reverse complement strand
AGTGGAGCTGCTGCACAGCTCTCTACTGTGTAGTTAAAATCTGTTCAGCTGCTTTCAAAAAGAACATCAGAATGCTTTGGCATCCATTTTAGAAATAAAAACAAGTAAAACTTTTTGACTGTTACATATTTACACTAGGAGGAGAAAAATTATGAATACATTATAAAAATCAAGCTTACAACAGCAAAGGGAAAAATATCTTGATATAATTTGCAAAGGTAATCCTATGGCTTAACGTTTTCAAAAAAGAAATAAGCTTACCAAAATTCGTAGCACAAAATGAAAAGTTTTCACAATTTGGAGACGATCCCGCTCAATCTTACGGATATATCACTCCAAGTGAAATATATGTTATGAATTGCTTCCGTGGGCGTTGCTTACATCTACATATAAGATAAAAATAGTGTATATTTTTCTCTACTATCACAGGATAAAAACACCTGTAATATGTCGCAGTTCAAGGTAGATAGAGTTCAGCGCGGTTGCCGGGGAGTTTGTTTTGCCGTTGTTAGCCTGACTGACTAAAGTTGGAAACGGTGGTAGTTTATGGTAGTAAGGGTTTAAACGAATCACTTTTTTTTAAGTTGTTCAATTATTAAATTATAACATGATCTAAATCTAAACAATAATTTTGTGCAAATGTAAAGTTATTGCAGTTGCACACTATGTTGGTATAAACAAATGTTTTAACAAATTCCTGACCACTTAGTAAATATAAGAACGTATACACTTTAAAAGAGCTTTATTTTTAATCACAGATATCATAGCTGCTGCATAATTGGTTTGAATAAAACTTTGCTTAAAAGTAAAGTTACATATGTGTCAGTAATAAAAATTAATTTAGAATAACTTTGATGTTTTCTTAGCGGAGAAAAAACAGAGATTTATTTCTCATGTTAGGCTGGGTCTCCTGTGCAGACTTTGTTCAGTTCTGGCCTGCCAGTGTGTAAGAGGCAAGCATATATTATTGTCAACTAAAATAGGGTACTGTGAATCCGGCCGGTGTGAGCATCTATCGCAATATTTATAGTGCTTTGCACTATCATGTTCTGGTAAAAAACCTAAAGTATTTAACTTTGTTTGTCTGTGGAGGGGCAATCATCATAATAATATTACGTGAAGCGAAAACTTTGGACCCCTTTTCTTGAAAATCACGCGGACGGAGGAGTATAAAAATTAGCACACTTATAGCTTATTAATTATGTGTTGGTTGGTTGGAGAAGTGCATAACGCTAATATTTTTCGCCTGTGTGTGCTAGCGGTCCAGGTGTTGGACTTGACTTCATAAGGTGCCGGGTTCGATTTCTAGGTCGGGCAACAAAAATAAAGTGTGGTTTTTCCAATTTTCTTAAAAAAATGTTGCTCGGGATTGGATATGTGCCCGGTTGGCGGTAGGCTTGCCATCTATCACATTGTGGGACTTAGTGTCTTCGACTAGTCGCGGGTGCCTTGCTTTTGCCTCTGCTTACCGATTCGTGTATATTGGCTTGAAGATACTATTTTTCATCATGTTCATTAAATTAAAAATTAAATTATGACACTCACTACTATGCATTTAACACACACAAACAAATATATTGATGATAGCGGTAATAGATCACAGATGGCACACAACTATATTCATATAGTTAGAAACAATGTAGTTACTCTTGATAATTGAATTAGCAAAATAAGGGCTTATTTTTCGTCAGTTATTATAGACTTTGGCAAAGAAACGTCTGATACAGTAAAAAAATGACATAGGTAATTCTCTCTCTTTACCGATTAACATATTAATCGAAATAGTAAGCGCATTTTCTTTTACTAGTGGTCGCCCATTGGTCGAAATTCAACCATAATAAATTTCACTTATAAGTTATTCAATATAAATTACCAAAACATAATGTTTAAGGATTATAGAGATTGTATTGTTAATCATCTTCTTTTATCAAGATCAACTACTTTGTTTTCAAACATTATGAATGTAGTTAGCGCCATCTGTGGTCTTTTATCGTTATCAATATTTTTGTTTGTGTGTGCTAAATGCATGGTAGTACGTGCAATATTTAATTTATTGATTTAATGCATTTTATAAACATTATTATTGTAAAATGTTGGCGTTCTGTTCTTTTCCTACATTTATACTATAAGTGTGTCAAATTATATACTCCTCCGTCTGCGTAATTTTCGTAAAAAAGGGTCCATAGTTTTTGTTTCACATATTAGTATTATCAATACAAGTTATTAATAAAACCTGTTTTTAATCGAATCCAAAAAAGGAGGAGGTTCTCAAATTTACTGTATGGTTTTTTATTTATTTTATTTCGTTTGGCTATTTTGATTGTTGTTTTTCAGATAGATAGGCCATGATACACAGGTGGTCCCTTATTAGTTTTATTATGACCTAACTAGTGGTTTTTGAGATATACTTAATAGTGCCACTGCTATTATACTTAATAGTTATTAATATGAACAGTTTTCCTGCGCTTAATTAAAATAAAATGAAAATTATTTATTTGCGGAATATGTGTGTTAAAAAGTTGTTATAAAGATATTTAAGAATACAACATATTCTACCACATTGTGGTGTGCAAATATTTAGTTAAATTTTAAGAAGTTACATATTTCTATAAAAATGTACATTTAAATCACAGCCCTTATGTACATTTTAATAAACATTTTATTTATTTATGAACATAAGTTTCATAATTTATTATAAAATAATTTAAAGGTAGATTAATTTTTAGTCCTATCTACCCTACACTACCGTATCCTACCGTAATTATTACATAGTATGTTGTTTATTAGACACAGTTTGCAAATTGAGGTCCCATTGAAGTAAATAAGAAACTTAAGTTACGAATCTTATGTAATGTTCTATAAAAGTTTTCTGCGAATAACAATATTAAATTCAATGCATTTATTCTCTATGTTGATCAAAGGAATAATTTAAAGAAGTTTTCCATTACTGTATATTATTCATAAAATCAGAACTATGAAAAGGCTAAATTCAATATTGCAGTAGTTATTTGTATTCATAATACCAAAGAGTTTGCGAAGTTTCTTCTTTGTCGCGAGATTCCATTTGTAGTAAACGACTTTCTATATTTTTATTTTAACTTTAAAAGAAGTGGATACTGTGTTTGTAATTCTTTTTAATTTTAAGATATTAATGTATTTGTCGAACTCTGTTTTACGATCAAAGATTCGAGAGATGAGGAGTTTTATTGCGAATATTCCGAATTGTAAAGTTATGATAGTTAACCACAACAACTGTTAAGCGTTTAAAGGTCTGTCTAGACGTATACGATTTACGATTTTTATATTACTTACTCGACTTAATTTAATAAATATAATAATATTATATTCAATTATATCTAACAGCCGAGCTCGGTGACGTTTGTCTTTTAATCAATATTGCCTTTTTAGGATAAAATCATTGTGTCATAATGATAAATAAAACGTGAATTTTTGTGTCTGAGTGCGGTCGTAAGTCTTGTATGGGAAATAAAATGAAAATAGTTATTTACCAAATGCGTTTGTTAAGAAGACGTTACATAATTATTTACGCATTCAAACATATTTTACCAACTTATGGTAAGCAAATATTTTGGTAGGTATTTCTAAAAATGAAATAATTAGTAACTATTTAATATTCAACATCTTTTTTACATTACGTAATTATTTATTGAATCAAACAATTTTAAAATGTAAATAACACACTTTTGTGTGTGTGTGTGTATAAAATGGAATTCCACCAATTGCCGACGATAACAAGTGTAAATTCTATGTAAACAAACTTAACCATAGCTACTGTAGACTACCACCGTTTTTAAACCTAGTCAGTCAAAAGTAGAAATGGCCAAACAAACTCCGCGGCAACCAGGACTATATCCAATCAGCCTTTTCCTAAATTTTTTTTTACTAGTATATTGAGGCTACTAAGCAGATAGATCTTTTGGTGGTGAGCAATGAATGTCACCTAAACTCATGAAACCCGTTAATTATGTATTGCTAACATGAAGTTGGGATCTTAAGCTTCTTGCGAAAGATAACTAGTCAGTCAGTCAGTCTCGAAACTGGAACTGCTACAATAGCAAGCACTATTGGTGCGCAATAAAAATGGCAGTTCTTTTTCTTTCTTTAGATTTTGGCCTTCACGTTAGTATTTAGCCATTAGTCAAGTAGAAATTTGCATCAAATTTTATATCAATTTCAATTAATTTTAATTATTCATCAGTCATAAGTCGTCAGGAAGTCATGTCAGGCTCTTGGATAAACCGGTGGCCTGTTTACTCAAGCTCATGTAATGAGATTTGCAACGAGAAAATACACGATACGCTAATTTCTTCATAATTATTTCATTTGCGCACTTTCATTGAACAAAATTGTACAAAATGCCACCAAAATTGACTAATTTCACTCAATATTAACACGAAATTCAATAATTATGAAAAAAACTTCGACCATTTTTTCTCTCGATGGCTCCAAAACTCAAATGGCAGTTCAAAATTTCTTAATTAATGACTAACTACTACTACTACTACTAGTAGAATAGTCAAAATTACTAAATCATTTCATTACCCGGTACATAAGAAATTATAACCTCCATTGCAGACCTCAAAGTGGAGTTTGTCAGTAACGTTATAAAAAAGTACAGAAGCTCATCACCACAGACTTCGCCATCATGTAAACATCGTGGCAATCCAGCTCCTCGATATCAGAGGTACAACGAGAAAGCTGAAAAGGACAAAGCCATATGAACTAGTGTAATGTTGTGTAGATTCAGATAGGGCTAGTGCCAAAATCAAGTGACAGTGTTTTAAATTCAACATACCAATGGAACTTAAGTTTAGAGACACTAAGTAAAATTTGATGGACTTATACTTAGAGACTGTAGCTTAAGAGAAATTAGAATTACTCATTAGTCTATAGCTAGATTGTAATGTAGAAAAAGATGCTCAGTAGAGCTTCTTATGGACAAAAAAAAATTAACTAGCAGGTGACAGATTCATAATGTCAGGTTTGTTTTCCTGCATTTTTAATAACAAATACTGTAAAATGTTACAAAATAATCACGGTACTTTATAAAATAGAATATGTTTCACTCTTCATCATTTCATACAAAAAATAACACTTTAGACTGCTTGGCACGTTTCGTAGCTTGTATCTACAAGCCAGTGGTGAGAAAACTGTGCCAAAGGATCATTTAAACGATATTCGGGCTTGTAGCATTTTCGATATATTTGTACTTGGGCGTCTTCAAAGAAATTGAATAAGCTTTAAGCTTATTTAATCCGCATATTGACGTCTTGTATCTTAACTTGACGTAGGTTAAATTATGATGTAGGTCAGCAAAATAAATAATGAAGGTAACCTGCCTCAGTATTTCTTTGTCCTTCCGCCCTTTAAAAGAGAATGTGCTAGGCTAATATCATCTTAAACACCAGGACAAAAGAAATTTCCTAGGCTAACTATTTCTAATATATATATATAAATAATTTCTAATATATATTCTAATATATAATAAATTTTAACTATTTCTAATTGTATAATAAATTATTCTTGTATCTAACATTTGTAATATGTTTATATGACATATCTACAGATAAAAATATAAGTTTTATGAGTTTTTTCCACTAAATACTCCATAATAAGAGATAATAAAAGATTAAATGGCACGTGAGACTTTTTCGAACATTCAAGAATTTAATTTTATAGAGAATTTGTTTGTGAGAGATAGCTCATTTAATATTTTTTTTAATTGACAAATATAATTATAATTCTAAATTTAAATTTACATCAAGTAAATATTCAGAAAATTTTGAAAAAAAAAACAAAATATGTTATCTTCACGCCCATATCCCCGAAGGGGTAGGCAAAGGCACAACCAGGGCACCCACGACTAGCTGAAGACACTAAGTCCCACAATGTGATAGGTGGCACGCCTGTCGCCAACCGGGCACATATCCAATCCCGGGCAACATTTTTTTTATTAGAAAATTGGAAAACCGAAATTTTCTTTTTGTTGCCCGACCCGGGATTCGAACCCGGGACCTTATGCAATCAAGACATATTATAGTGTTAGGGATTTTCTTGCTGAGAAGCGTTAATAAATAAAATATATATATTTATTTTTGGTAAAAATAAGCCTAATTTTAGTAATAAAATCATGGTTGTCTGGGAGTTTGTTTCGCCGTTTCTTCTCCCGTCTGGCTAGGTTTGGAAACGGTGATAGTGTACGGTAGATAGGACTAAAAATTAATTAAATTAATTTATAATAAATTATGAAACTTATGTTCATAAATAAATAAAATGTCTATTAAAAATGTAAAGAAGGGCTGTGATTTAAATGTACATTTTTATAGAAATATGTAACTTCTTAAAATTAGCCAAATATTTGCACACCACAATGTGGTAGAATATGTTATATTCTTAAATATCTTTAAAACTTTTTAACACACATATTCCGTAAATAAATAATTTTCATTTCATTTCATTTTATTTCATTTCATTTCATTTCACGTCAAACACCTGAACCGCTAGACCACAGAGGCGAAAAAAACAATTATAACAGATTTTAGCCGTTTGACTACTCGTTTCATCAGTATTTTGATTTTTTATAAAATTATCCTAATAATACATGGTTAAAAGAAATTTGCAGGGTTAACTCTTCAGAAACTTGCTCAAAACGATACCACTATCATACGTAAAATTTGAACTATATTCATCAAATTTTGTCAAGGGATGATAATGTACCTACACATTGAAGTATCATTATTATTATTATTTACTGCTTCGTTGGTTGATTGGCAAGCGTATACGCATAGCTCCAAAAACCGATCGCGAGACTCAGGTTGAATTTTTGACGGGGGCAGGTATTTGTGTGATTATCATTAAGATGTCTGCGTTTCATTGTCTGGATGTTTATTAAACGTATTCTGGTATATATACTTAAGTATTTCTATGTGTTAGAATTGTTGACTAACACCCATAACACAAGCATATAATTTGCTTACTTTGAAGCTAGATTCAATTTGTGTGAATTGTCCAGGGATATTTATTTACTAATTATTTTGATTTAAATTTTTCCTCGTGTTTGTCCGGGCTCCTTTGCCGAATAGACCATCTGCCTTCCTGCCAGGCAGCTCGTAAAAGGCGAGCATAGGCTTACCGTCACTAACACCCTGACATCTTACCAGGTGGTAGAGTTTCGCAACTCGTCTCGATCACCGCCTTGTTTATTCCTGACGTTATAACGTCAGTACTTGCCATTGGCGTGTTCCAGTTCGGCGGGTTGGGTAGCTCGTAAACTTACTTTTGCTTGAGGCCTAACATCCCGGTCTCAGGATTACCACCTTAGGTGCCTCTAGGCGGCGTGAATTTCATAACATCAGGAAATCCGTCTGCTTGTTTGTCTTCAATTATCATAAAAAAAAAGATACCTACGAAATTAAATAAAATCATCTAAAAATTGACGTGGAGCATTTAGCCTTCTCGTTTTTATGGTAATTAATTGTTATTAATTGAATTAATCCATTGATTGCGAAGGTACTTACATCAACATGATGTGTCGTTACTCGATTCTGAAATCGAACTAAATATTCGTAGATGGTCAGCACAGAAAGGCGTGTAACCCTTCGGGCAATGAGGACGTCGTAGCTGTCTCTATAAAGACGTCCGCTACGTGGTGTTGCTTCTACGATTCCGGGTGCTACGCGCAACGTACGTAGAATATATTTCGTAGAAAGCTTTTAGTATTATAAAGCTTTTTGCTCTAGATGTAAATGGTACTCGTAATTTTTAACATTGCAAGATTTATCATCACGGCTATTTTTCCGTAGGTGTAAGCAGAGAGGTATTTATTGTAACACACGTTGCATCTCTATTTAAAGGGTCTATTTAGACAGCGAAATCGAAATTGAAGGGTTGGGTTCGAGAATGGTTTATCTAACAAATACGTGATTTTACGCAAATAAGATTTTAACACGGCTTGCTTGTTGGTCTACAGACGCTATCGATCTTCTATCTTACCATCTATCTATCTATCTTACCATAAAAAAAACGTCTGTTTGTTTGTCTTCCAATATCATAAAAAATAACGCATTAATTCATAGTGCGAATGTTCAGCGTCTGACACAAATTTACCTACTATCACCTTACCCTGTACACTGTTCAGGGTAAGGTGGTAGGTAATATGGTGGTACTAATACGAGCAAGTAATTATGAAAACCTACCACCGATTCTTAGCCACAAAATTAGTGATAAATGTTCTACCCACTGGCCACTTACTAGCTGCATCAACTGGCTTATCCTTCTTAAAGAACCTTCTAACTTGAGGAAAGACATGTCCATTATTATAAATCTTCACTTATTTGAAAACCCTGTATTAAACCAACTAAATAATTATAAATATCCTAACTCAAATTGAATTACATGAAAACTCATATTATGCGAATATTTTCATCTCGTGAGTGGAGTGGTCTTTATGCATATAAATAAGCTTACGTAGCTTGCTTCATAACAAAAGGTCTTATTTTTAAATTAGTTATGAAGCTAACCTATATTATTGTAGGAACATTGCATACAAAGAAAATATTTCTACATTATTCTAGATAGTAATGTTCTGCATAGTGTTGCTCAGATAGTTATCACATCTATACGACTCCAAAGAGGCAGTGTTCGTCATTGTCATATTCTAGGGTTGACGGTAATATAGCCTTTAAACTTATGCAAGAGAAACCTCAATTTAGAGAAACGTCATTATGTCATAGTTGTTTATAGGTAGTGAGAAGACCCACTTGTAATATGAAGCTGTCTAAAAGTGAAAGTTGACTTAAACAGACACAGCAGTCTGTCTATTTATTTGTATACGTATAATATTGAAAAATTCTAACCTAAAGTTGATAACGCACCACAACCGTTTTAGTATTTATACACGATGTTTGCTTTTTAATATTAATAAGTTCGTTTACCTCTTTTTTTACAATTCCATAAAAAAACTTCAAAATCCAAACAAAATAATTCAACCCGGATAAAAACGCTGTCTGGTAAAGTCTGGACAAAAGTAATTACAAATGTAGTTCCCAGAACAGCCCCGGAGAGCACGTCCATTCATTAATATGCTAATACAGTTCCAAGCACATCGGATCCCGAATTGTTAACGAAAAGAACTCTAGCCGCTGGGAAAATAGATACGGTTTGATGCCAATTACGCGGAGATAGTTAATTAATTTTGTTTTATCACGTCTGGGATCTGTTGTGGGGATAAATAAATGTATATATCTCTACATACAACAGTTAAACTCAGTTGATCGCCTCTAGGCGTTCAGTTGCTGGACTTGACTGCATGAGGTCCCAGGTTCGATTCCCGGGTCGTGCAACAAAAAGAAAATTGGGGTTTTCCAATATTTGTGGGACTTGGTGTCTTCGGTTAGTCGTAGGAGCCCTGGTTGTGCCTCTGCCTACCGCTTCGGGAATATGGACGTGAAAATACTTTTTTTTAAACTCAAGGATAGCCTCTCTAAAACGTGGCTCCTACCGAAGTTTCAGGGTTATTAAAATCCTTTGAAGCGGGTGGTGCTAACTCTTTTTGTTGCATACGTCATCTAGCAGTGGAATTTTCATCACCTAATTCTATGCCTATTTTGTAACAACTCAAAAAAGTTTTTTTTTTGTTACGTTATTACTCCATCGGTAGCCAACCGATTTTGATATTTTTTCTTTAGAAATATAGCTCTTGATTTCGAGGTGGTCCCATATTAATTTAATCTTGATACAACTAGCGGTTCTTGAGTTATACTTAATAATATGGGCAATATTATTACTATCTTCATGATATCTTCATGTTAAATATAACTGAATCATGCTATTCTCGTTCTAGAAAAACTAGTGGTCGCCCATTGGTCGAAATTCGACCATGTTTAATAATATTAATATATTGTTGATAAGAACGCCATCTTCATTTCTCAAGACCAACCACTTTGTTTCCTGAATAGTTAATGCGCCATCTGTGATCTTTTATCGTCAACATCAATATAACTGTTTGTGTGTCTCAAATGCATGGTAGTGTGGGTAATGTTTTATTTATTGATTTAATGTACTTTATAACCATTGTTATTAAAAACTATTAGCGTTCTGCACTTTTCCTACATATAAACTATAAGTGTGCCAAATTTCATGCTCCTCCGTCAGCGCAATTTTTGTAAAAACGGGTCCAAAGTTTCGGCATCACGTATTAATATATAGATGAAACAAAATTTAACACACAGTTACCGGTCATTTTGTATTATTTAGAACTTTCAAAGTACGCAACGCATTTGAGAAAGTTTTTAACAAAAGAGTGAACAAGCTGTCCTTCTGGATTGTAAGCAACTGCCGTAGCCTATTAACACTATAAATGATACAGGTATGTCTCTGTCCAGTGAACAGAATGTTAGGGCTCTTGTCCAAGTCCTACCTACTCTACCCTCTGGACTAAAACATAACACGTGATAACACAGTCACAATACCGTCAGGAAATCCACAGAAATTCCAAAGGAAGTTTGGCCCAGGATGTTTTAGAAGGAGTATTTGTTGCTAGCTCTTTTTTTGTAGAGGACTATAAATAATGATGTCCACTTTATATCAAGTATCCTACTAGCTCGTTTATCTATTCTTGAAAAAAAAAAAACATAGTTTAACTCGTATTTTGCGGTTACTTTAAATAGTTTAGATCTTTCAGGGCAGGCTTTCGGGTGTTGTGGGTGACTTGACTGCATGAGGTCCTGGGTTCGAATCCCGGGTCGGCCAACAAAAAGAACATTGGATTTTTCCAATTTTCTAATAAAAAAAAATGTTAGTCGGGATTGGAAATGTGCCCGGTTGGCGATAGGCTTGCCACCTATCACATTGTGGGACTTAGTGTCTTCGGCTAGTCGTGGGTGCCTTGGTTGTACCACTGCCTACCTCTTCGGGGATATGGGCGTGAAGATACTTTAGGGTAGGCGATGGATTGTAATGAGTTTTTTAATGTTATAAGACGCAGAAGACTGCTCGCCTGTTAGAAAGATACAATTGTGATAATCATATATTGACTCGATAAATACAAGTGATGCGTTGCTTACAACTGGGATGTTGGACTACATGTGCAAGTCTACATAATTTCTTGCATTCTAGCACGGAATATGGCGATGGCGAGCACTGACAGAATGGCTACAGGAATTTTCAGGGGATCAAGCTAGCTATTGTTCATTACTCCACCTAGATTCGACTAACTACACTTGTGGAATAATCCAATGAGTATAATTACGAGATTAGGACTAACAGGCGATAGGTTCGTTACATCCAACGGTGATAATTACCTATCAATAGGCAGAGTGATTTAAAATTTAGGTTTATTATCTACTAGCGGCTCGCCTCGGCTTTGCACGGTTATGAAATATACATATACACTTTTCTCTTCAATCACTTTATCTATTGAAAAAACCGCATCAAAATCCGTTCCGTAATTTTAAAGAATAAAGCATACGAAGTGACATAAGGACAGTGGAAGCGACTCTGTTTTATATTATGTGGTGATGCTATTAAAAAGAAAAGTTGCAAACTTAAAAGATTTATAACATAATATCTCTTGACGTTGACTTAAGATGCTGAATTAAGATGATTAGTGATGCTGTTAAGTTGCTTAATTATAGGCGACGGAACGACTTCACTTAAACTTAATTTATTTAAACATTAACAGATATTCATATTATACTAAGTTTCAAGTCATCTCTATTAATTAGAATAATAATTTTCGCATGGTACGAGTTCAATTACATTAAGATTTTGCTTTTCCAATTCATAATTACAAAATTAACTAAACTTAACATAACTACGAAAAGTTTCATTTTTTTGTAAGAATGAACAAATTTCAGTTCAGACAGAAATTGAATCTGCACTATTTCGCATTTAAAGCTACCGAGAATTGTATTGCTCTTGTGATGAAAGTTCATTTTTTATGTTTGTGATATTGGAAGGCAAACAGAATTACGGCGCCTTGGAGGTACCAAAATTAGTTATGAAAAAAAAAAGTTATGGTGCGTTGAAAATAAGTTTACTCACGTTATGGCGGCACGAATAGGTCAGGCGATAGTACCAATCCAAGCGAGTCGCTTCGAAACTCTGGCACCTAGTCAGATGTAACAGTGTTAGTGTCGGCAAGCCTATGATTGCCTTTTATGACTTGCCATGCAGGAAAGCAAATGGCCTATGGAAGGTCCATTTCTTTTCTATCAGTAATAAATACGCTGTTATAAAAAAATATTTCAAAATTAATTTAACAAACCATCTGTTAAAAGCCTCCAGGTTGTTCTATACGCAATTGACAACTCTACAAATTGAAATTTTGCGTAAAAAGGAGCTTGCTTCTGACACATACTTGTGAATGGAGCACAGCTTCAATTATCTTAAGCTTAGTTATCGATATAATTGTACAAGTCTTACCAAGTGTCGTGTTAAAAAATATAAATAGTGTGTATGAAAACTTTGAAGTCCTATGTAAAAAAGTCAAGTCAAAAATGACTATAACTTTACATTCCCCTCCACAAAATTGCACGAAAATTATGAAAAACCGAGTCCAATCAATCATTATATTACTATGTCGCAATTTGGTCATTCTTTTTTTGAATGCTGTCATTAGCTATATGGATTCCAAAATGGTACTACATACATTTTATCAGCAGCATTAGAAGATTGAAGTTATAAATAATAATGCATAAATTTTCATCTTTATTGACATCATTAATAACATAGACGTAATACCATGTACTATTAAGTCCAAAACCAATTAACTCCAAAACCGTAAGTCGGATCATGATAAAATTAATATGAGACCACATTTGTATCATGACCTACCGTTCCCAAAAAGAAAAAAACAAAATCGGTATGTATTACTTAGCTTTTGAAATTGTATCCTAAAAAAATAAAAATGAAAAGGATTTCTAAACTCAAAACAACAAATGCAATTTGAATATGACGACATAATTCCAACCACCCCTCTTGAAATACAGGCAGAAGTAAATACCCTCATTACTGAGGTCTCATTTCAATCTCAGATAGTTGCAATGATTACATTGTCCGTATTCTTTATTAGTTACAATCAGCCTATCTTGGGATTTCTTCAATGTAAGCTATATTTATATTAAACAGCGTAAAATAAGTAAAGCCTATAGCATAAAGTTTTTTGTAATATACTAGGCTTGGTATTATTCCTACATACTCTGTGCTTACATATATAGCGACTCGCTTATTCTAGAGCCACCACCTTATTTATTGTCAGTACTTGCCACTGTTGTATTCTGGATTAGGACTAAAGCAGCTAGTAAAACTGTGCAAGATGTTCAACTAATTTCAGGGTTATAACCTGTAGACTTGTCTGATGTCCTAATCACCATATTATCTAATTCTGCCATTATGACAGTGATCGTCATAGTCTGTTTCAGTTTGCAGGTTTGGCCATCTTGAAGGAGACATTTTCAACCACAAGTTAGTTTTTTACTGTTAACATAGTTATATTCATATATTGTCATAGGTTTGCACAGGTTTATTTAAGACTAACTGTGTCGGCGAACTGCATATCGCTTGACACGATTTGCTACTAATAGTATGGAAAGAATGTTATTTTTCTTATTTTCAATCCTTTCAATTTTTTCTATTTTCGTTCATAAGAAATGCCACAAAAAAAGAAATAGTAAAATTGGACCATCCGTTCAGGCACGATGCGACGATCACGGGAAAAGGGGATCAATTTTTTATTTAATACTAGCGGCCCGGTGGTTCGTTAAGTATACAACTACTATACGACTGCATGAATGACATAACATATTAAAACAAAAAAAGAAAGAAAAAGCATCTGAAAAAATTTCAACATGACCGCACAATCCCCATCTGAAAAAAGTTTCAATTTAACTGAATAATACCCATTAACAAAATGGCGGATATATGGGCACATAATTAAGCCCAAAGATAGTAAGTTGATTAGTCCCAAGTGCATTGTACAGTTCCTAGTGACTGTCGACCTTGCGGAACTTATGTAAACTTACAGCCAATGTTAATAATGTATCTCAATCTAATGGATTTCAAGCAATCTAGATAGCTGCGTATCCGCCGGCCTATCCTATACCTTATTCTCATATTTATCCTGTGCACAGATATATTATTGGCAAGCGTTAACATAAAAATGGATCAAAATATCAATATTGGACAGTGAGTTTTGGATTAGGATTGATTATTAATATTGGCCGTTAATGAATAAGAGGCGTGATCACAATAGATCTGTCAAAGTCGCAGTGATCCTTGGGATTCTTTGACCCATACTCTTTAATACTAATAATAATATGTATATAGATGAAGATGAGGAAATTTATCTTTTCTAATATTAAAAAATAAACTAATAAGAATGATGAACATCCATTAGTACTTAATCTAAAACAAAGAACAAACTCTCGTCTTAGCCAGCGACTGAAGTAACTGCCTTCATTAGTGAAGCACCTACCGAGAATGAAATTTTCAATCTCGTATAATTACAATTATTACGCGGTACTTCCATTCAGTATTAGTTTTAGTCCGGCCTTTTAAAATGATTTTGTAAAAAACTTTTTGCTTAAGTCTTTCAACAACCATGTCTTTGATTTTTTTTTAATTTTAAGAAATTCACGTCGCCTAGAGACACCAAAGGTAGTAATGGTGATATGCCAACCTGAGGCAGAGGTGTTAGGCCTCGAGCAAAAGTAAGTTTACCGGCTACCTTACCCTCCAAACCGGAACACGTCATGACGTTATGGCGGCAGGAATAGGTAAGGCGGTGGTACCAAGTGAGTCGCTGTAAAACTCTACCACGTAGTCAGATGTCACGGTGTTAGTGACGTTAAGCCTATGCTCGTCTTTTTCGAGCTGCGTGGCAGGAAGGCAGATGATCTATTCTGCATAGAAGCCCGGACTAACACGGGGAACATGTTTTATTAATATTATTTTGCAAGTTTTATAGACATCACAAGACTAATTAATATTTTTAATACTTAAGTTTTTTTGTCAGTGTCAATTATTTCAAAGGTATCGTATTAAAAGATATCATATTAAACAATGTAAGTAGTTACTTGTTTCTTAATATAAACAGTACAGTAGACTAAAATATATATTTTTTTATATGAGAGTTCAGAACACAATTACACATTACTTCTGAGGCTTTATCATGAGCCTCCGTAAATTATTTGTATGAAGACTTTGAACAGCGCCTCTATTGGCAACTAAGAGAAATAAATTTTCAGAACAAAGTCGCTTTAGATTTCTATATGTCAATTAGCGAAAGTATTCTACAACAACTCAAAAAAAAGTAAAGGCTCATGAATTGATGTAAATAACGTTCAGTATGTTACGTGTCGAAATTTATGACACTTTTGGTCTAAAAATGTATTTTTCTTTGTTACCAATAGAGGCGCTGTTCAAAGTTTTCATACTAATAAAACACAGAGACGGTAGCGAGTATAATAAATTTGACAAGCCATGAACTCATGATTCTCTATCTCTATCTCTATCTAGGGCTTAAATATTTAAAGACAAACGTAGACTATAAACACCAAAATCGCTGTCCTAGGGCCGGGATGTTAGATACTGTTGCGGTACGTATTCCAGATCAAAACATGAAACTGTAACTATAACGGGAGGAATAGGTAAGGCGGTTAGCCACACCCGGGAAAGTTTCTGCACAGCACTCAAACACCAATGATCTAACAAGGAATTAATAACTATTGCTATTTACAAGCTACCTGGCAGAGAGACAGATGGTCTCTTCCACTTAACAAACCTGGATCAACACGAGGAAAGAGAAGCATGAAGCATTGAGATGCACAGGCCTATCCTGAGGATAAGAAACAACCGCGGCCTATAGAGGCCTATGAAGCCAGAACTTTTACCATGAAAAATCTATGACATTTTTGGACTAAAAATGTGTTTCTCTTAGTTACCGATAGAGGCGCTGTTCATAGATTTCAAACAAATAATTTACAGAGTCGGTAGTGAGTATAGTAAATTTGACAAGCAGTAACCTCATAGTAAGGGCCCCAGGAGTGAAGGCCTATTATGCAAGTCTACTAGCTACCCTGTCCTCCAAAAATTACTATATTATGATATATTTATTGAAATAATGCCAGTATTAGTTTACATAATAAGGAGGATATAATTGTAGGGACGATGAGCAGTGATTATGTGTTAATATAAAACAATAAATAAACGCCGTCGGTTAATGACTGAAGTAACAGCGTTCATTAGCAAGCGTTAACCGAAAATGAAAATTCAGTTTCAAGTGATTACAGAGATTATCGTCTTTATAATATTACGTATAATCTGTCCTCATTTTAAGACTTACTCTATAATTCATATAGTTTCTTTTGTATTGCATTTTTAAATTTTATTTACTAAAAAATCCTCGTGTTGGTCCAGGCTCCTTTGCTGAATAGACCATCTGCCTTCCTTGCCAGGCAGCTCGTAAAAGGCGAGCATAGGCTTACCATCACTAACACCGTGACATCTGACTAGGTGATAGAGTTTTGCAGCGACTCTCCCGGATTGGTACCACCGGTTTACCTATTCCTGCCGCCATCACGTCATGACGTGTTCCGGTTTGGAGGGTAAGGTAGCGGGTAAACTTACTTTTGCTCGAGTCCTAACATCCCGACCTCAGGTTGGCAACGCACCATTACCACCTTTGGTTTCTCTAGGCGGCGTGAATTTCTGACCATCAGGAAATCTGTCTGCTTGTTTGCCTTCCTATATCATAAAAAAAAATTTGCTCATTTTTGTAACGTCCATGATGTGATAATTTATACAAAAATGTATACAGGGTGTGTTTGACATCGTAACGAAATCTTCTGTGGTAGTTTAGACACATTTCAAACATCAAAAGACCGCTAACAGTTTTTGTCGGAAATAAGTGGTTAAATATTTAGCAGTTTTATAGCCCGAAATGTAGGTATAGCGACTAGAGTATATATATTAAGCCGCTTTGCGAGCTGTAGGTGCCGATCTAATACTGCTGTTTTTTGTAAAAATGTGTTATTTATTATATTTTAAATAAAAATCAAGTTGCGTTAGATATTTTTAATGAAATAATAGTGAAATCAATAAAAAAACCAATTTTTTTGATAAAATAATTAAATTTCCGACACGAAATTCCAACTACATATGCATGTCTATCATGTACAGAATCCATGATTTCATTTTTCGGTACGCTGTCATTTACACGGTATATAGCTTCTTTTTTAAAAGTTGAATCAATAAATAATATTGAAGTTTTCGGTATGTTTTTCCTTTTTTAATATGTTTCAGATACAATTTCCCACTCAATAACGCATGTATATTGAACTTCCTTTTTCTTAAAAGGTACCTACTTAATAATGTCATTATTCAAAAATGGTTCCATATTATGAATTGTTTAAAGATCTAATAAATAGTTTTGAAGTTATATTTATTAATGGTTGTTTTTTAATTTATATTGTAATAAAAATTGGAAAGTGATATTTAAAGTATTACTTTACCTACCTAAAATGTTTGTCTTACGAATATTACAAGTGAATGAAATTGTATATCTTGGTTGTGCTTTTAGAAGGGATGGAAGGTACACCGCGGATGTAGAGAGGAGAGTGAGTGCAGGGAATATTGTGAATGGAGCGTTGGGTAAGCTATTCCAAAGCGAGGTTTTGAGTCAAAAAGCTAGACTCGCTTTGCATAATTCTGTGCTTATTCCAACGTTATTGTATGGAAGCGAGAGTTGGGTATGTCATATACTTCATTGCGGGACTCAGTGTCTTCGTAAAGTTTTGAATGCTCTGGTTTTTCTAACTTTACTTATATAATATATTTCACACATTTATTTTTCGGGCACCACGTTGTTGTTTAAAGAGTTAATAGGCATCTTATAACTTAATTTGCTCCCCTTTGATTGCCTTTATATTATATAATAATATTATATATAAATTGATGGTCATTATATAATACTATCATTATGAAAAATATTCCTTAGGCAATGATAAAGTTAGATATGCAGTAAAAGATAGATAGATGCAAGGTAACAGTTCAAAACTTAGATAAATAAGCAAGCTAACTTTGGATTATTGGATTTCATTCTCCGTTTGTGCGATAAAGCAATCGGTGCTCAATGACCCGGATATACCGGGATACAGCAAACTCTAGGAAATATCCGGTAGCTTGTTCAAACGATAAATCCATTTTTTAAACCGATGAAACATAGTGTATTTTAGTATGAAATTATGATTGTTAATAACCGACATTCTAAAGGATGAGGTTATCAACTCTACTGTACTATATGTTAAGTGATTAGACTCGTGTTGGTCTGGGCTCCTTTGCAGAATAGACCATCTGCCTTCTTGCCAGGCAGCTCGTAAAAGGCGAGCAAAGACGATAATCCTTTGCTTTTTACGAGCACCACCAACGGGACATCCTACTAGGTGGTAAAGTTTGGTAGCGACTAGCCCGGATTGGTACCACCGTCTTACCTATTCCTGCCACCACTACGTCCAATGCTTGCCGTTGACGTATTAAGGTAGGTCCGGTTAGGAAGGTAAGGTAACCGGTAAACTTACTTTTGCTCGAGGCCTAACATCCCGGCCTCAGGTTGGCAACGCACGATTATCACCTTTGGTGTCTCTTTGTAGTGATAAAAGGATTGGAGGCGGGTTTTAGCAGCTTTAGTGCGTTTAAATTATTCGACAAACAGCTAATTGTTTAATTTGTTTTTTTTTTCTAAATATTGCCTTAAAATTTTCATTTTTACAATTTTTATGTTTATATTCTAAAAAATATCTTCACGTCCATATCCTCGAAGAGATATGGAGAGAAGAGAGAGGAGAGAGACACATATTCCGCAAACAAATAAATTTCAATTCATTTCAAATAGTTTTAAAGATCTAAGCATACATAAAGACAAACTCCTAGACCCGGAAATACAGACATCTAAATTCATCACACAAATGCCTGCCCCCGTCGGGAACGAACCTGACCCTCACGGTAGGACGATTATGTTAGGCGTGTACACTAGTAATAAAAGCTATTTTGAATTTGAATTTGAATTTGAATTTATCATCAGTATATTTGTATGTGTGTGTCAAATGCATGTTAGTGTGGGTAATGTTTTATTTTTTGATTTAATGTACTGTATAAGCATTTTCATTGAAAAATATCAGCGTTCTGCACTTCTCCTGCACATAAACTATAACCGTCGTATTAATAAAAAACGCTTACGCTAAGTATTATCTGAGGTTACACTGCACTAGTTACTCCCCGAGTAATCGAGTAATATCTTCGCATTAAAAACTTTATTATGGATTATCTTTATGTCTTTATGTCAGCTTCGAAATAGTTTACTACATCTCTACTCCATCTTTATTAATAGTGAATTTGTGTAATGTCAAGTTCAACCATAGAGTAAAGTTTCACTCGGCCTAATCTACGTTTATTATTAAGATGGTAAGTGTGCCAAATTTTATGTTCCTGCGTCCGCGCAATTTTCGTAAAAAGGGGTCCAAGGTTTTGGCATTGGCAAAAAATCACAATATTATTACTAACTTACATTATAACCCCCTTAATGATATATGAATATCTACTAATACATTCTCAGTATCGTTTGTTAGATATATCAGACATTTTTCTGAAGAAGTAGTTATAAATCTCAGTAATATAAGTCGCTCTGATATTGTCAGTGAGGTCACGTTTCAGTAATTCTAAAATATCTCTAATTTGATAACTGTATCTGAACCTTCGTTACACCTCAAGAAGTTTAATTAATTTATCTAATTTTCGAGACTAATTCAGCAATTTTTCATTCACTAAAAATTTCTATTTTTACATAAGTAGTTTACCGTTAACCAAATTAAAAAGGTCATTTAGCGGAAGTAAAATATGCACATCGCCTCTGTGGTCTAGCGGTCTGGGTGTTGGACTTGACTGCATGAGGTCCCGGGTTCGAATCCTGAGTCGGCCAACAAAAAGAAAATTGGATTTTTTCAATTTTCTAATTAAAAAAAATGTTGGTCGGGATTGGAAATGTGCCCGGTTGGCGATAGGCTTGCCACCTATCACATTGTGGGACTTAGTGTCTTCGGTTAGTCGTGGGTGCCTTGGTTGTACCTCTGCCTACCTCTTCGGGAATATGGGCGTGAAGATAATTTAAAATTTGCACAAGGGTCCTCGTGACAGTGCTCTTCTGAGACACTTTTAAATCTGTTGAAATAACGAAATAAGATTTTTTTAAATAAACAAAACATGTACTTTAAAAATATATATGAGCTATATAAAGAAACTAACAGCCCGCCCCGGCTTCGCATGGATATAATATATAGATACAAACTTTCCTCTTCAATCACTTTATCCATTGAATAAAACCGGATCAAAATCCGTTGCGTAGTTTTAAATAATTAAGCATAGAAAGGGACGTAGCGACATAGGGACAGAGGAAACGACTTTGTTTTATACTATGTAGTGAAGTGTTTATTTTTTTTATGATAATGGAAGGCAAACAAGCAGACGGATTTCCTGATGGTAAGAAATTAACGGCGCCTAGAAACAGCAAAGATGGTAATGATGCGTTGCCTACCTGAGGCCGGGATGTTAGGCCTCGAGCAAAAATAAGTTTCAGGCTACTTTACCCTTACTATCCATCTTATCTTCTTTATACATTATACAGTATCTTTCCACTTGATCGAACCACAAGAGAGTGTGCCCTTTCTCGTTTTAACGCCAACACTTTTTTAATCTCACTTTTTCTAGGATTTTACTGTTATTAATGCGGTCAGCAAGCGTTACATCACCAGTTTATCGTAGCGATCTCGATTCGACCTCATTTATGCTTTTCTGATAGATCCAACACACCCATGAAAGCATCCCAAGTTGCTTCCATGCAATAATGTTGGGATAGGCCCAGAATAATGCAAAGCGAGTCTAGCACCCTGGCTCAAAACCTCGCTTATGTAGCATACATACGCCCTTACCAAAAGTAAAGCACGGTCATCTTTGTTAGTTTGCAAGAATTGTACTTATTTACCAAGTTATGTTTAAATTTAAAATGAGGTAGATTTTTTCATCTTTAGTTGAAAAGGCCTGGATCGGTTTCACTAACCGATTAGCTAAAGTGTACATAAAGTACAAGAAAGGTTCTCGAATGGCGGCCCCGCACCGGAGGACGTAGTGTTGGATAACCTCCCACCCGGTAGACTGATGATCTGGTCAAAGTCGCGGGGAGTCGCTGGATACAAGCGGCTGGTGATCG
Source organism: Calephelis virginiensis (assembly GCA_002245475.1). Taxonomy (NCBI): domain Eukaryota; kingdom Metazoa; phylum Arthropoda; class Insecta; order Lepidoptera; family Riodinidae; genus Calephelis; species Calephelis virginiensis. Next base: position 45,463 of record NJDC01008204.1, on the reverse strand, counting down.
TAACTTGTGGCGCCCTTTGGGGGAGGCCTATGTCCAGCAGTGGACGTCCTCCAGCTGATGATATACATTAAGTATTAAATAAAGTATATTGTGAAAAAGTATAAATTAAACTTGAAAGTTGTATGAAATCTTTGAAGAGTTGATTAAACGTTTCAATTTCTTTTATTTTAATAAAATATACCTACTTGTGCCTGATAAAAGTTCAGAAATCATTAATTGAGTTTAATCATAAATTGATTTTTTAAGATTTCTTTTTAAATTTCAAAAGGAAATACCTAAATTATTTGTGTATTTTTCGTAATATGCCAACAAATTAAAACTGACAAAAAGACAAGAATTCGCTTCAAAAACATGTTTCTAAAAATTTATCAAACGTTAAACCTCATCGATCAACGTTTCGTGGGAAAACCGTGGGCGGCTGTTACAGTTTCTTTATTAAAAATATTGTGTAATAATTATAATAATAATAAAATTAAAGAAAATATATACAAGCCAAACATTGAATAAGCACAGTTATAAATATATTGCAATACAAATGGATGGAATCGAAAAAACTAAATTTTGGAACAAAGAAGAATTTGACAGTTCACTTAACTAACATTATATGAAACAATATACAAATATTATGCAAAAACACATATTGTCATGATAACGAGGAAAAGGAGAGACAACGCACATACTCCACCGCAGTCTATCGCACCGAGTGGCTCCACGTCGTCAGAAGAGGAATACGCTACACCTCCAGAATACGACGTGTCGAGCAGTGACGATAGACCGCCGCCTCCAGCGCCGAGCCGAGTACCTGCACCGCGCCGAGGGAGGCCGCCACGGACGCGCCTGGGACTGGCGGGACCATCAGTCCCGCAACCGGCCCCCGCCATCAGTGGTGCAGTGCGCCGCATGAAATGGACTTCATCAATTAATGAAAACGTCATACGAGCGTACTACAGGGCTACAGAGGGGGGGAACTAATCTCACGTATCTCACGTATCGTTCCCGTATGTTGTCTCTGTTCCAGGACCTTGAACCAGGAG
>NJDC01008204.1:0-26491 GCA_002245475.1 Calephelis virginiensis | reverse complement strand
TTTTTTAGTGCGTAATGTAAAAATATAACAAAGTGAAATGCTCAAATGAAAATTATGAGCTGGATTTTTTATTCACACTATGGAAAAAAGTCGCGCTGCGCACTGCTCTTGTGAAAATATGTATCTATCGTTTTTTTAAACACACTATGTGAAAATGTAGCACAGCGCAATGTTCATATGAAAATTTTAAGCTTGATCTTCCTTCTGAAAATGTGCTCATATAAAAAATACGAGATAATTTTATTTGGTTCCACACTACTTGAAAATGTTACATAGCATAAATTGTTTTAACTTGCACTATATATAAATGTACCACACAATTCACGCCTCAATGTTAAACTAAACCGATCCTGATGATTTTTTTTTGTGATATTGGAAGGCAGACTGTAAGAAATTCATGCTACCTAGAGACAGCAAAGGGGTAATAGTGCATTGCCAACCTGAAGCTACGGTATCAGGCCTCCAGCAAAAGTAAGTAGACCGGATACTTTATCCCCCGAACCGGAATACTTCAGATATCACGGTGTTATTAAAAAAAACACATCAAAATCCGTTGCATAGTTTTAAAGATTTAATCATATGAAGGGACATAGGGACAGTGGAAGTGACTTTGTTCTATGCTATATAGTGATACTCCGTCGACGGTTAAAAATAGAGATGAAAACTGACTCTTGACAATCTATACTAGTATTATAAAGAGAAAAGATTTGATTTTTCGTTTGTTTGTTTGAAATGAATAGACTCCGAAACTTACTGATTCCAAAATTCTTTCACCTTTAGAATGCTACATTATTCCTGAGTGACATAGGCTTTGTTTCCTCAAAATCGGTGCAGTAGAAGCCAAGTTACGCAGGCGAAGCTGCGTGAAACTGCTAGTTGAAAATAATCTGTATTTTTTTAATTCAAGCTTACTGAATAATATTCTATATAGATATTTAATTATTTCCATTTCACTTAGGTTTCAGTTGTAAGCTAATTAAAAATTATTCACATTTTTTCTCATGACTATGAAGAATGTAATAATGAAACTAGAGATTCACTGTGAAGTCATACCATCGTAATATACCCGACCCATTTTCCACAATTACATGAAAATAGGCCTTCATAAACTTAATTATTATTACCTACGTCATGCTATTTATATCAGCGAAAAACGTGTTGTTTATAACATACTTTATTAGAAATATTTAAAGTTCAAAGTTGAATGAAGTAGAGTGTGTCATAATTGAGCGAATATGAATGAAGGGACAAAGGATTTCAGTGAATCCAAATTGTAAAATTACTTATTTAAATGACCTTTGTATAGAATCGTAAAATAGAGTTCGTATATTCGAGATGAAATAAATAAATTATAATAAACAATATCCCTGGACAAGTGACACAAAATGAATCTAACCTCAAAGTAAGCAAATTATTTGCTTATTTATTTAAGTGTATTTACGTGTTCCGGTTCGGAGGGTAAGGTAGCCGGTAAACTAACCCTTGCGAGGCTTAACATCCCGGCTTCAAGTTGGCAACGCCCCATTGCCACTTTTGGTGTCTCTAGGCGGCATGAATTTACTACTATTAGGAAATCCGTCTGCTTGTTTGTCTTCCAATATAAAAAAATGCTTACTCGTATGTTATGGGTATCAGTCAACGATTCTAATAGATAGAAACACTTAATAAGTACCAGAATAAATTTAATATACACCCGGTAATGCTGACATAGATTTATGCTTATCACACAAAGGTCTGCCCTCGTCAGAAATAGAATCTGAGCCTCGCGGTTGATCGATGGAGTTTAGTGTGTACCCCCTCGCCTAAAGAGGTGGTCCAAATTGAAAAACGTAACTGGGGCCTTTTTTTAGCTTATTACTCTGTTTTTATTCCTGAGTGTTTGTTACTGGTTAGGCATTCTTCTATAAAAAGAAAACTTTGGTGGATTTCCAATAAAAAAATTAACATCTGATGGAAAAAGAGGGGACTTATAAATTCACGTCAAGTCTCTTCCTAGTAGGCAGAGAGTATCAAGTGCCGAATCTAACGATCCTGGCAGACTTGCCTGACTTCTTTCACATTCATTACCCTTTTCATACAAACACGCCGGTTTCAGAGACTCTTGACACCACCCTCGTATATTCGAGTGATCTGATCGTGGAATGTCAATCTTGGTCTCCCCGGGTACCTACATCCATTCAAATTCGCATTGTATATCTGCTTTGTCAATCTTTCATCTGTCATTCTTTTCATATGAACGTAACAACGAAGCATGCCCTTTCTCATTTTAACACAAAAACTTTGTTTTAAGATTTAATTTTATAATCGACAGTCCTAGCCACGTTCTCCTTAATATTTAATTGCAATAGAGTGAGCTAACTTTGTTAGTAAAGTTTCTTTTACTTTATTATTAATTGTTATTATTCTATACTTATAATAAAATCGTAGAAGTGTATTGCCGTACATTGAAAATATTTAAAAAAATAGAAAAATGCGGCAAAAAAGTGGCAGCAGATCAAGTTTTTAGCATTTTAAGATGTTTTGTGCGTTTGTCTGTCTTTCCGTCCGTCTGTCTATCTGACTCACAATCTGAATCACATCGAATCTTTTAAAGCTATCGTAATGAATTACTTTTTATCTGGCTCACACCAACAATTTATTGAGGCGTTGTCAGATTTAATGTTTTTGTTTTTGATTTGTAGTATGTGCATTGTCCCAATTCTTTTCTAAGTCATAAGTTTTTTAGTTTACAGAAATTACAGACGTGTCAACACTCAGTATTAACTGGCCAAATAACGTGAAATCGGGAATGTAGAGAAATATTTGAATGTACAGGTCATCTTATATACATACATATCTTCATGTCAACTCTTTTTGTAGGATTGGCAAAATACTGAATATCAGGTGAGCGAAGATCAGTGATAATAAATTTCGTAATTAACGTAATAGCCAAAGAAAAGTGTCAAATCTGGGTAATTTGTGGCAAATCTCTAACTAGATCTATGAGAACTAGATTGGAGATGCTAAGCTGGTAATGAGTTTTCTTCTACAAGTCTGGCTTTTCGGAAATTTTACACGCTCTAGTTGCGCCTTCCTGTGAGTCAACGGAAGAAACATTTATATTTTAAGAATTTATTTTAATGTAACTTCATCAGGTTTATTAACTTAAAATACGAAATCTTACTTACACTAGACTTTGTAAAATAAAGTACAAAATTTTACTTACAACAGATTTAGTAAAATAAATATCAAAATTTTCCTCACACCAGGTTTTATAAAATGAAGTATGAAATCTTACATCAACTACAATTTGTAAAATAAAGTACTAAATCTTAATTACACCAGATTTTGTAAAATAAAGTACGAAATCTTACTTACACCAGATTTTGTAAAATAAAGTACGAAATCTTACTTATACCAGATTTTGTAAAATAAAGTATGAAATCTTTAATTAGATTTAGTGAAATAAAGTGTGAAATCGTACTTACTTAACATTTTGTAAAATAAAGTACGAAATCTACCTTACATTTAAGTATTTTTAAAATAAAGGACGACATCTTACCGACACCAGAAAATAAAATACAAAAAACTCTATTTTGCGATTAAGACATATTTTCCAAGCAATTTTAAATGGACGCTCAATATGGAAACTTTATGTAACCTAAGTAGCTCTACAATTGACCTATTTTTCTTTTACACGGCAGCTAATGAAGTTTGCTTTGTGAGGGGCAGAGATTTGCCATGCTCTTATTGTTGAATACGCTTCACGAGGGAATTCACTGAACTCAGTTGCATACTTTTTACACCCGTATAATTTAAAGGTACTGGATTATTTTTGATATTGGAAGGCAATTAAAAAGACGGATTTCCTGATGGTAAGAAATTCCTGCCGCCTAGAGACACGAAAGGTGGTAATGGTACGTTGCCAACCTGAGGCCGGAATGTTAGGCTTGCACAAGTAAGCTTACCGGCTACATTTCCCCTCCATACCGGAACACGTCATGACGTTATGGCGGCAGGAATAGGTAAGACGGTGGTACCAATCCGGGTGAGTCGCTGCGATACTATACCACTTAGTCAGATGTCACGGTGCTAATGACGGTAAGCCTATGCTCGCCTTTTACGAGCTGCCTGGCAGGAAGGCAGATGGTCTGCAAAGGAGCCCGGACCAACACGGGGATTGTTTATAACAATGAAAAGCAAATATTTTTTTCTGCTAAGAAATATGCTTGTTCGACATCCAATCTGAGCATAGATAACAGTGGCAAAAACATGCCAATAACATACATATCGTGGGCCAATCGTTAACCCATCGATCGAGATTTGTCTGGGTAAATCGTGATACGTCGACAAATCATAATCTGGCCAGGAAAATCACGATTTGTCCGTGTAACCACAATGATATAGCCAATCACATCGTGAGTATAGCTCCGTTTTGCATAACTACTGACGTAACGATTGAACTAAGCCTTTACCATCAGTTGGTATAGATTATGTTCGGTATGTTACCTATCGCAATCTATGACACTTTTAGTTTAAAATTGTGTTTCTCTTTATTACCAATGGAGGCGCTGTTCAAAGTGTTAATACTAATAATTCAGCAGACAGCAAACTCATGGTAAAGGCTCCTAATGCATATTTACGTGTGAGAAAGATGGTGACGTCAGAAGCAAATTAAAACTATGCTTTAAAAATAGTAACAGTTAGTCACTTGCTGCCATAAGTTTTTTTTTATTTTTAATTAAGAGTGTCAACTACGATCTTCGATGAAAAAGATAAGGATCACAGGTTTCGTATTTCTTGAGCAAAATTCAAAAGGACATCATGAAATAAACATTCGTATCAGTGATATCCAAGAGAGAGTGAAATTAAAAGTATTAGTGTTAAAATGAAAAATAGCATGCTCCGCTGGTTTGGACATTTAGAAAGAATGACAGATGAAAGATTGACAAAGTAGATATACAATGGGAATGTGGATGGATGTAGGTTTTCGGGGAGACCAAGGTTGACATTTCACGATCAGATCACTAGGGTGTTTTCTAAAGATGGTGTCAAGAGTCTCCGAAACCAGCGTGTTTGAAAAGAGTTAAGAATGTGGAAGCTAGGCAAGTTTAGTCCTTGATACTATTTGTCTACCCGGTAAGGGACTTGGCTTGAAGATATGCATGTATGTATGTATGTATGGAATGACGAGAAATTCAGATATCAAGCGTGCTGCAAATATGATTGATCATTGATAGAATCAAAAATTTCCATTAGGTATTAGGAATAGGTGACCGTTTATCTGACACTAAAAATATTACAGATAAAAAATACAGATATTAGAAATAGTGTTTTCAAAATGACACCTACTTCTTTTGGAAACTTTATAAATTGGTATAATACAGTGTCTATTACATACCAAAGGTAGTAATGACACTTTGAAAACCTGAAATTGGAATAAAGGATCCTGTCCTAAACACAATTGCTGCAGAAATAAGTAGTCTAGCTGTCACAGAATTTAACGCCTTAAAGACGTTCTAGACGGTTGTAAACACACCTTTAAAAAACTAAGGTTACCTGGAAGAAATTTTGATTCTATTTGACAATTAACATTAATTTTGAATTAAATCTACGGCCCTATAGATGCAAACAAATGTTTACATCTTTCTAGAACAGTATGGAAACTCACAATACTTCTAGCACAGACAAGTCAAAATGGCCACCATTTATAAAGCTTGGTTGACATTAAAACAAATCAAATACTGAATGTGTGAACCAAGTGATCCCATGATGACCCGTGTTGGTCCAGGTCCCTAATATCTAAAACTGACCATCTGCTTTTACCTTGCACTTGGAGGCAAGCCTATGATAAATGTGTAATTACCAATAGGAGCAGTATTATTAGCGTGCTGTGCAACTTGCCTGAGTAGATATCCATTACCTTACCGATATCGATAATGGTGGAATATTCTACCGCTATGATGATAGTGCCATGTTTCGGTCTGGTACGATAGCCGGACTTGTACAATAAGCCTAACGCCCGTGGCGAGAGGACGACAACGCACTCCTAACATCCATGGTGTTTTAAACCATCGTTGTTTTTTTAAAAGCTTTTATTTAACTTGCAATGTATGTTTGTTAGTTCGGGTGGAATCTTTGAACTCAATTTTGAAGCAGATATCTTTTTATCATAAGGAGATCATCATATCTTAAGTCTGCTTGGCAATTGTATTATATTCTTCGGAAGAGCTCATACTAGTCACTGAACAACCAAGTGTTTTCTACATTATACAATTTGATTGGCTCGCATTGGTTTATTTCATGATATTAGACCAATCAATCTGTCTAATTACGCAACTCAATATCAAGTGGCCAATCAAATCATCCTAAAATATCGAATCGAGTACATCTGGGTCGTGTTTCAATTTGTTGGGTGACGGACAATAGACGAGCTACAATTTGACGAAATTTTCTCTAGCACATAAATCTGTGAGAAACCTCTAATTACTAGCAGGTTATTTAGGAGTTATTAGCATATTAATATACTGAAACTAGGTCATAATGGTCTTAGGGTTCTTAGAAATGCTGATGGTCAAAAATCGTTCCAGGACCAATTCACAAAAAAAATCTAGTAATTAAAATTATTAAGTTTTTCCATTAATTACCGTAAAGTTATCGCCTCTGTGATCTAGCGGTCCGGTATCGGACTTGTCTTATTGATATCCCGGGTTCGAGCCCTGGGTCGGACAACAAAAAAAATAGGAAATGTGTTTTTCAATTTTCTAATAAAATTAACGTAACCCGGGATTGGTTATGTGCCCGGTCAGCGATAGGCTTGCCATCTATCATATTGTAGGACTTACTTCTTACTTACTTACCATATAATTTTAAAGAGACCACCTTTAGTGTGCACTTAAACAATAATATAATTTTTATTTTAGCACTTGCCCTGTGCTTGGGATAATTTTCTATAAATTTTAAAGAAAGAAAAAATTTCGCCCCAGAGAGGATTTGAACCTGTAACCTTTCGTCTCAAGCCGACGAATGCTCTAACCAATTGAGCTACTGAGGATTCAAGTCCCGTGGCGAAATTTTTAATTCTTTTCTTAACCCGTTAACGCGACATAACTACCCGTGTGGCAAAATGTTTAATTCCTTTGTTTAAAATTTATAGAAATAATATAATTGTCAAAATTGAATTACTTTTTAAAAAAATATGGGGTGTCCAAAATTATTAAATATATTTAAACACATCATTATGTGGATACATCAGTTTAAACCGACTTCTATTAATCAGTTTAAAAAGTTTAATTAATTATTTTGACTTAATATTTGTATTATAACGATCATAACGATTTCTACCGTGGTGTTCCGGGATCCTTTGCAGAATAAATCATATGCCTTCCTGCCAGGCAGCTCGTAAAAGGCGAGCATAGGCTTACCGTCACTAACATCGTGACATCTGACAGAGTCACCCGGATTGGCACCACCGCCTTAGCTATTCCTGCCGCCATAACGTCATGACGTGTTCCGGTTTGGAAGGTAAGGTAGCCGGTTAACTTACTTTCGAGGGCTAAGATCCCGGCCTCAGGTTGCGACCACTTAGTCAGATGTCACGGTATTAGTGCCCGGTAGGAAGGCAGATGGTCTATTCAAAATTCCTGCCAGGAAACTCGTAAAATGCGAGCATAGGCTTACCGTCACTAGCAACGTGAAGTCCATACTAGGTGGTAGAGTTTTAAAGTGACTCGCCCGGATCGGTACCACCGCCTTACCTATTCCTGCCGCCATAATGTCAGTGCTTGCTGTTGACGTGTTCCGGTTCGGAGGGTAAGGTAGCCGGTAAACTTACTTTTGCTCAAAGCCTAACAACCTGGTTTCAGGTTGGCAGCGCACCATTACCACCTTTGGTGTCTCTAGGCGGCGTGAATTTCTTACCATCAGGAAATCCGTCTGCTTGCTCCTTCCAATATCATAAAAAATAAGAAAAAAAATCTGTGTTTATGAATATACTATGTTACACAAATTTTAGAAGTCAGTAGGTAGTACTAAAAATAAAAAAATGAATGAATAAACTCTTTACTGTGCACAATTAACCTAACTTTTACAAAAAACAAACTATGTAAGAGAAGGGAGCCTAATACCTCAAAATGTAGTATCATTGAATGTGAAATTGAAAGGATCTTCAAAGACGGTTCTATAAAAAAAAAAAGTTCGGTTCTATACGGTTCTATAGATGTTATTAAAAGGAATTCTATACCATCACACTTTTTTATTCTATACTTACGTGAAGTTAACACTTATATTCAAGGACAACCTTTTATAGAGAGTATTTAGAGAACAAATTGTAAGGACGCATCTACTGCGCTATATTTCATTGGCTATATAAGAAAAGTAATAACACATACAGATTTTCATGCTGAGTTCTCTGTGGGGTAGGCAGAGAATAAAAAGTAATTAAACGTTTATGTATTAATGCCTATATAAATATGAATCACCGAAATGAATTTAAGCACATAACTTCTGAACGCCAGGACTCATTTAGCTAACTTTGGTTTTGAATTATTTTTAGAAGTTTAGGGAAGATTCAAAAATAGAATAATGGAAAAAAACTCGGTAGAATCGAGGAAAAACAATAATTTAGTATCTATATACTAACTAAATGTTTGGAATGAATTTCACCAGGTCAGCTAGTAATGTATATCCTATTAATATTATAAATGCGAAGTTTGTAAGTATGGATGTATGGATGTTTGTTACTCTTTCACGCTCGAATGGCTGAACGGATTTGTCTGAAATTTGGAAGACAGATAGATTGTGACCTGGATTAACATATAGGCTATTTTTAATCCCGATCGCACACCGGGTTTCTGTGAAAACGCGGGCGAAGCCGCAGGTAGCAGCTAGTTAATTCATATAGGTCCATTCTTATCCAGAGTTGAAACATATGGCTTACTATCTATTTATATTGTATTTTTCTCTTATTGTTCGAATTTCTTACAATTATTATTATTATTGTAAATAATAATAATAATTGTAAGAAGTTCGAACAATAAGAGAAAAAATACAGTATAAAGCATAGTTTTTTTTTCTCTTTTTGTTCGAACTTCTTTCCGTACCTATATCCTTGATAAAATTTCACGTGAGACCTGTTATAGACTTGCACTAATATCTCGACTTCTCTACCATGAGAGAAGAGTCTTACTAACACGAGAGAAGTGTACTTGTTTTTATCACTACATAGTATACAACAAAGTCGTTTTAAGCTGTCTGTCCCCATGGGTGCCTAGATCTTTAACACTACCCAACAAATTTTGATGCGGTTCTTGTAAAAGATGTAATAAGTAAATAATAATAAATATCCCTGGACAAGTGACACAAATTGCATACAACCCCAAAGTAAGCAAATTATATGCTTGTATTATGGGTGTTAATCAACGATACTAATACATAGAAATACTAAAATAGATACCAGAATAAATATATTAAACACACAGACCCAGAAATTCAGACATCTGAATGTTCAAACACAAATGCCTGCCGTCGTCGGGAAGGCCCGATGTGTGTAGTTAGCCACTCGACCAACGAGACGATGAATCAAGAAGAAGGTTTTCAGGTATAACATAAAAGTTTGTCTCCCTGTGCGATGCTAGGACGGTCGGCTAGTATCTCATAAATCTAGGACGATAACAGGTGATTTAATGGTTAATAAACTATTAAATTATATGTCCTATAACAGAGCTGCTTAGAGATAATGTTTCGGTCCAGAGCTAGTATTCATCATAACTACCTTCATGTGTCTATTAATTACTACAAGGGTCCCGCTAACTTAGTTAATTATAGTAGTCTTAGACTTTTGGGATCCAATTTGTGTATGAATACTCAATTTCCCGAGTTAGAGTAATAATAACTAAGGGTGGATAATGTTTATCAGGTAGACGATTGTTATCGAAGGCACATCGAAGGTTATGTTCGCAATTAAGATTTAATAATTAACTTTATTATATAGTTAAGTGAAATTAATTTATCAATAAAAAATAATTGTAAGTGTAAAAATAGTTGTGAGAGTTTTATGTATTTACCTGTAATAAGTTGTGCAATTTGATATTTGGTATTTTTTATATGTGTAAATTAGATTATTGTAACATATGTTGGTAAGCCTGATTAATAAAATAAGAATAATAATCTTATAGGCTAGTCGTGGTTACCCTGGTCGTATCTCTGTCTAGATCTTCGGGGTTACGAGCGTAAAGAAACTGTATACTAAAATATTTTATTAAAGTTTTTATTGGAATCAGCAGAATATACAGCAATAACATCTTAAAAAAATGTACAATCTTTTATTTTATAAATTGGCGGGGAAAACAAAATAATTTTTGGAAGTGTCGTCCAAAATATTGATTCCAGATTGATTTCAGAAACCTTAACGATATGTATAAAGAACCATATACATTACTCATGAATCGCTCAAGAAAAACGCTGTTACGAAAATAATCTTTTCCATCATAAAAAAGTCTCGTATCTATAATTATTTCAACAACCTTCCCCTTTTATAAGAAAAATATTGGCTCAGATATAATTTCCTCAGCGAAAGAAAAAAGATACATGTTAAAATATCCCTAATACTTCGCTAATTCAATATCTGGTTTAACATTTTTTTTTTATATTTTACAAGAGTACGTTAATTATTCGGTACTAGCTGTTGCCCACAGCCATGCCCGCATGGTTAATGGTTCCACAGGAACATTTTTTCGGAACAAAAACTACTATATATGTTAATCCAAGTTACCCTATACATGTGTGCCAAATTTAATGAAAATCGGTTTAACAGTTTTTGCGTACAGGAGTAACAAACAAACATAACTTACAAACTTTTACCGACTTTTATTGGATCTTCTTGGAATTTTGGCCTAAATTTTTAAATAAGAAATAACAAAATCTCCCGACGTGGACAGACATTTATGTGATGAATATTTAGATGTTTACATTTTCGGGTTTTGGTTTTTATTACATTTACTCTAGTATCTATCTAAGTTAATTTATATGTGTTAGTGGTCGCCCGTTGGTCGAAATAAATTTTGAAACAATAACAAATTTTAATTACTGTTGGTAAGAACGTCATCTTCATTTCTCAAGACCCATCCTTTGTTTCCAAACTTTTTAAAGCGCCATCTGTGATCTTTCATCGTTATCATCAAAATATATATTTGTTTGTGTGTGTCAAATGCATGGTATTACGTGTAATGTTTTATTTTTTGAATAAATGAACTTTATAAACGTTATCATTAAAAAATATAAGCGTTCCGCACTTCTCCTACACATAAACTACAAGTGTGTTAAATTTTATGCTCCTGTGTCCGAGCAATTTTCGTAAAAAGGGGTCCAAAGTTTTTGCTTCGTATTAATATATAGATTAGTATCGATGACTAACACCCATGACACAAGCATATAATTTACTTACTTTGAGGCTCAATTTGTCCAGTGACATTTGTTTATTTAAATGTATTATGTATGTATACTTACAACATTTTAAACTATCTTATTTATTTTTAGAAGAGGATACAAATATACGAGAGGGTTTATGTTGCTTATATCCGCCGCCTACAGACATCCGCAACTCCTGGAGTACTACAAAATGCGTTGCCGACCGAGAATATATATATACACTTTTATTAAAGTCGTACTCGTTTGCTATACATAAGTAGCTCTGCAAATAAGTATCCAATTATCTTTTGGGATGTTTCAACCCTATCACTCGGCAGTAAAGTAATTTAACAGTTGAAATTACTTGATTATTCCTTTAGACCGATAGTTAGACTAGATGATCACTGTAATTATTCCTGCCATCACAAAATCAATGCTAGCTACTTTAGCTCTCTTTCTGGTTTTGAGGGTAAGATAGTCATAAAACATACTATGTTTTTTTATGATATTAACAGGCAAACAAGCAGACGGATTTCCTGGAGGTAAGAAATTCACGCCGCCTAGAGACACCAAAGGTGGTAATGGTGCGCTGCCAACCTGAAACCAGGTTGTTAGGCTTTGAGCAAAAGTAAGTTAACGGCTACCTTACCCTCCGAACCGGAACACGTCAACAGCAAGCACTGACATTATGGCGGCAGGAATAGGTAAGGCGGTGGTACCGATCCGGGCGAGTCACTTCAAAACTCTACCACCTAGTAGGACTTCACGTTGCTAGTGACGGTAACCCTATGCTCGCATTTTACGGGTTTCCTGGCAGGAATTTTGAATAGACCATCTGCCTTCCTACCGGGCACTAACACCGTGACATCTACTAGATGGTTGAGTTTCGCAACGGCTCACCCGGATTGGTACCACCACCTTATCTATTCCTGCGGCCATAACGTCATGACGTGTTCCGGTTTGGAAGGTAAAGTAGCTGGTAAACTTACTTTTGCTCGAGGTCTAACATCCCGGCCTCAGATTGGCAACGCACCATTACCACCTTTGGTGTCTCTGGGCGGCGTGAACTTCTTACCATTGGGAAATCCGTCTACTTGTTTGCCTTGCAATATCATAAAAAAAGTAATGCAGATGGTCTATTCTGCAAAGGAGTCCGGACCAACACGGGCCAAAAGATTTAATTACACCTCTGTTACTTATGGTATTTATAGATAACATGTATGTTTAAATGTCAAGAGATTCGCCTGTTTGCGCATTTAGACTCTTAATGATAATTTGAGGATTTCCAGGAGAAGAAAAGGCGAAACCAACTCTTCAGAATACACTATATTAATCATTACATTAGGTTAATAGTTATCATAAATATTTTATCAACACGGGTCCAGGGCCGCTGCGTAGAATAGACCATTTGCCTCTCTACCAGGCAGCTCGTAAGAGGCAAGCAATGGTTCAAACTAGACCACTATGGGTAGAGTGCTATGCAGAAAACTTGCCAAGGTAGCGCTCCACCTAACATTCCTGCCGCCGCAACGACTCTTTCACATTCTGGTTCGGAAGGTAGGGTAGTCGGTAAATTTACATTATAGGCTAACATCCTGGCCCTAGGATAGCGGCTTACTTGGTTTGTGGTGTCTATAGGACACGTATGTCTCTTACCATGAGGAAAGCCGTGTGCTATATCAGCGAACAATGTCACTTAAAAATCCAACGCTGCTTAAAATTTGGCAAAAAAAACCTTTTTTTTATAACAAATTTTCTCTGACACCAAGTCAAATACAGACAGAAGGTACTTCTGTATTTGACTTGATTGCTGCAAATTCTTTTTAATAGATTGGAGATTACCAGGAAGTTACACTGTCTAAAATTAGAAAATACAATAAGAAAGTCGTTTGAAATACCGTATGACCTATCAATCACTACATAGTATAAACCAAAGTCGCTTCCTTTGTCCCTTTGTATGCTTAAATATTTAAAAATACGCAACGGATTTTGATGCGGTTTTTTAATGATGAAGTGATTGAAGAGGAAGGTTCATATGTATATTTCATAACCATGAAGAACACATGAAGAGGAAGATTTATATGGTTGGCAGGAGATTCTGCAAAGGAGCCCGGACCAACACGGGAATGTATATTTCATAACCGAGCGAAGCCGGGGCGGGCCATTAGTACTTTATATAAAAGATACCCCATTTCGCGTGGTCATCGCATTACGCCGGAACGGATGGAACAATTTCACTAATTATTTTTTCGTTGTGTGGCTAATCTCAGGACAAGGTTCGTATGAAGAAAAAATTGGGGAAATTGCAGGGAAAATAGAAAAAATGATCGGTGAGTTCGCCTAGTTTCATTATAAAAAATCCAAGCAATAATACGTGGTTTATCTTTTACATTACTTATTCTAATTTATTGCTCTCTGCAGAAAATACAATTAGATTTCCCCCCGGATCCTTGAGATTAAGTAATGAGAAGATTGGAATGAATCAGTAATTTGTAATTGCTGCCTTCGTTTGAAATTGCTCTTTGTATATTTATTGAATTAGTCGCCAATTATAATAATTATGTCTCGTTAGTCAAGAAGTTAACGTACCCGTCTCATGGCATTAGATACAAGTTTTTGGGTTCGATTTCTGGCAAGGATTTTTGAGATGAGGATCCCGAAAAACCTGCTATGTATAAGAATAAAGTTAATGTCTCCTCTTTAAAAGCCTCTTTAAAATGGTAAATGTTTCTTATTTTGAGTTGGATCAAGTGCGTGCGCAGCCCGGATCTGCACATGAAAAAATTTATTGTTAAGTATTTTAAATGTAACATGTAATTGAATACATATTTTCATTTACAGCTAGTTTAGTAATACAATAGTTGAAACGGCAAAAAAACCGATTTCGATTCTACTAACGCTGTTGTGTATGACGTAAATGTGTATTTTCGTCGATTTCACTGGGATTCCACCATCAAATCCAAATTTTCTGCCAAATCGCTACGCTACGAATCTCTACGCTTTTTCAAAGAGAACAAGATTTTTTTTTTAAATTGGTTTAGAAATACTTGTTATTCTAATATCTAGGAATCGAACATACAAAATATTTTTTCGAAGTCAGTTTAAAATTTATGAACAAGTGATATTTGTACCTATATTAGTAAATAACCTGTTCACGATTTAAAAATGTGCAAACTAATATAACTCGAAAACACTGCTTCATAAAGTGAATTCCAATCTTTGGCAATACGAAAAATGAATGAAGAGGTTTTGGGACATGGAATGTTGAATAAGAATGAATGAATGATATTTATCAATTCTCTTTGAGTCATTCTAGAAAGCTAGTGAAATAAATTAGTAAACTTCTTAGAAAAGGGCCAATTTAATAGATCACTTTTGACAAATGTCAATCTTTTTAAATAGTTGTCAAAATAACAAATATAAATGCAACATTTTAATATTAAAATAAATATGAATCCCTAAGTATTTTAAAATGAAAAATTCGAACAAATCTGTAATACCAATTTTGACAATGAAATAATATTGTTCAAAATATATAGTGTCAAATATCGATGAACTGTCAAATGTGATCTATTTCATTGACCCTGCTTTAATTTTTAAAGTTTAACCGACTTCAAGAAGTTACATTTTTTATTATACTGTTATATACTTAGAATTGTTTAAGTATGGATAAGGTCGACTTTGAATTTACAATAAGGACATATTTCACATGTAAAACTTATGGACAGTTACCATCCGCAGAACCGAAAACTTGTTCGACAAACTCTTACATAAAAAATAAGGTTTTATGTCTCGCATGTCAATTTTAGGTGGCTACTTAAAAAAAACATTTTTTTTATTTGACAACGAACATAATCAAATTTGAACTTTGACGACACATTTTATGATCAAAAATCTCAAAGGCCTCATTTTTCCCCGTGTTTGTCCGGGTCTACAGAGTAGAATAGACAATCTGCCTCTCTGATAAGGAACTCATAAGAGGCGAGTAATGCTTAAAAAAAAGTTACCTTACCTGTTCCTGTCGTCATAAGGACTCTACTATGACCCAGAAGGTAGGTGAGTAGACTTGCACAATAGGCTTAACATCCTGGAAACCGTAAAGTTATGTATGTAAACATAATTTAAACTCAGTAAATGTTCATAAAAACAACTCCAATTTAATTAATACACCCAATAAGGAAACAATAAAATCAAAAGAATACAATCACATAAACAACAAATTAATCATTGTTAAATATAACTCAAAAGTCACACATCGAATCTGGTCCTAATTTATTTCGGCCCTTCTGACTAATTACCTACTTTTCGAAAATAGGATCACAAAATTTCATTTGTAATTGAAGCCATTGAGAAAAAAAGGATAATTCACCAACTCGACACAAGAAACCGGACATACGTGTGTCCAACTGGACACAAGTACGTCCAGTGTCCAGTGGTGAAACTTAAAATTATTATCACTTATTGTCGTTATATTTGGAAAAGGCAGCAGTGTACGTCCTGCAGCTGATGATGATTATGATGGTGATTGTCGTCATCTCGACACACCAAGTTGTTTACTCGTGGCCATATGGCTAAATTTAAATAAAATAATTTATTATTTAGATGACAACATAATAAGTGATGACAATTTAAAGTTTCACCAACTTGACATGAGTATGTCCAGTGTCTTGTGTCAAGTTGGTGAATTATTCGAGAAAAGATGGTCTTAGTTTGTCCGCACTTATTGAATTTGGTGTAGGTACATAATGTGTTAATTTAGTAAATTTTGGTGGCATTTTGTACATTTTTATTTAAGCAAAATGAATAAGTGAAATACTATTGAAAAAATTAGTGTATCGTGTGTATTCTCGTTTTGCCAACTCTAACAAAATGAGTTTGAGTAAGGAGGCCACCGCGTTACCCAAGATCTTGACATACTTTCTATGATGACATAACTAATTTGAAATAATAATTAAAGTTTAAAATTTAAATTTAAAAATAATAAAGGCTTCCGCCAATACCACAAACAATAAAATGCAGTGATCGCGTAAAAATCACACAAAAAACATACAAACGAATCAAAAACATCCTCCATTTTTAGAGCTCCTTAAAATCATAGAACGTGAGATAAAACTCGTCCCAAATTTAACAATATAAGGCTATACGTGATACAAGTCATGAATAAATTATAATAACGAACAATTTTACGACGTAAGAGTCACTTTGTGGAAAAAATATATGGAGAACGGGGCGTGCGACAAACTTTATTAAAATATTTTTATATCACAGAGTTAATAAATCATAAATTTTGTTTTATAGTGTACCTACTAGCTGTTTCCTTCGGATATCAACTTAAAAAAGATAGACTCTTACTTTGAAAACTCGCGTGTCTTAAGTGTGTTATTTCAGAACTTTTTGCGTTGTACGTTCGGTTTTCCGATTCGATGTAAATTTGATCAAGATCTGACTAGTATTTTTGATTTATATTGAACTATGTGTTACCCACAGCGTTGGCTGCGTGGTTAATGGTCCCACAGAAACATTAAATGGATTAAAAATTATCTTATGCGGCAATCCCAGATACCCTCTATGTGTGTGCTACATTTTATAAAAGTCGGTTTAGCAGTTTTTGCGTGAAGGAATAACAAACAAAAAAAGGGTTGTACTCCGGGAGTGCTGGCAAAAGTTAAAACTTGAATTTTAACGTTGTGCATTTATGATATTTTGGAATGGTCAGGGAATAGGGAAAGTACTATCATTTCTGTGGTAGAATACCATATTCATGTAATGCGCTATCGTACACAAACATGACAACACGAACATTCGAGCAAGCGCACTGCGCCGTCTAAACGAAACAGCAGGCGCAGGCACACATTTTCGCCGCGCCGTAGAAAGAGAGGGTGATATTTCCTCTCCTACGCCGCGCTGACTTTTTACTCTCCATCCGTCTTACGAATTTTCGATCAGGTCACATGTCCTTTACCCATTCCTAAATAGTGCGCAACGCCGTTAAAAAGTTTTCATTTCAAAAACAACCAAACATACAAAGTTTCGCATTTATAACATTAAATAAGATAGGATACTGCGAATATAACTGACTTCAATTGATCATGTTTTTCTATATTTAAGTACGAAACTATATTTAAGTACGACCCATAATATAAAATTTCTTAGCAAACACTCATTGACTTCGTGTCACTTAACAATGCCATCTGCTGGAACACTTTATTGCTCACAAGAAATAGTATTATTATTCGCCAATAGACGTCAGGAAGAGTCATATTCTTCAGTTAAAACACGAATAAAATGTTTAGTTTATACACGAGTAAAATGACATTTTATAAAAATGATTCCTAGCTAGATCGATTTATCGTCCCCGAAACTCCCTACATACTAAATTTCATGAAAATCGTTGGAGCCGATTCCGAGATTCCAATTTTATATATATAGAATTACTCATTTAAAAGTATAACATATATATTGCTAGTTACACCATTCGTCTAAAATCTTACGAAAAGTAGGGGGGACCGAGGTGAGTTGTGACAACGTTGATGTTTTGGAATCTATTAATGGATATTGAGCTCGCAATAGTGTACGTTTATCAGTTCAAGTCTCGAACTAGCAAACGTGCATAATTGCGAATTCACAAAACAGTTAATATATTCCCAAAAATCAACGATGTCACAACTCTCCTCTGTCACAACTCACCTTGGTTTCCCCTATTTGATTTCATTTATTCATAGTAAAAATATAAAGAACCGACCTTGATATCATTAAGTAAATCATCAACGTATAAACAAATTTCATGATCAGATCCAAATTTGCTTGCAGTGGCACTATCTGAGGAGTACGTTTATTCAAATAAAGAAAGATTTTTTGTAATTGGTTCAGAAATAATGGATAAATCGAATAGCATTAATAAAAAATTTGGAGTCAAACGTATAATATAGTCCTTTAGTATAGTTTAGTATATAAACGTATAGTCCTTTTTTCGGAGACGGTTAAAAATGTTATGAAATATTTATTTGGTCAAATTTCTATTGCTAGTATAAATAATAGAATGATCAAACGAGCTTACCTAATGAAATCTAAATGAAATTATTTAATTTCCAATTTTCCGCCAAAAAATGTATGCGTATTATGGCGTAACAAAACAGGCAAAATAGTGCGCTAAGAATGAATTGGACTTACCGGAAGCTAAAACTCCCAAAGATATCCAGCTTCACACAATACGCACGACTAAACTGTTTTATTAGCATTAACAATACACATACTATTAAAAACTCAACGTACGTTTCGCTTCGTAACCGAATCATCATCAGGAGAATTTGACTGCACTCCACGAAGGTCGACTCCAGCTACGGGCGTGCGCACATGCGACTCGCTCTATTTATAGGGTTTCGCGAGTTCGCGTGCGGGTGTGCTTTAGTGAGTACGCGTGGTGGGGGTAGCACCGTTTTTGTTAAATATGTGTAGCAGGGGTGAATTAGTCAAATTTGTTTGTTCGTTTAACAGTGTATTTGAGTCTTCGTTATTACATTTAATAATTTCTGGTTGTTCTAGTATATTTATTTTAATCCTTTATTACAAGTATGGACTAATTCGAAAGTATGATCTGCTGCCAACGTATGCCCAGTGTCTATAAGATGTTTTGCAAAATGCGATGTATCGGACGAATTTTTTTGACAGCCGATATGTGTTTCTTGTAACGAGACTCAAAACTACGACCAGTTTGACCAACGTATACACTGTAGCATTCAGAACAATGTAGTTTATAGATTTCTGATTTACATTTTTTGTCAATTTTGTCTCTACCATTGCATAACATGTTTCTTAATGAATTTTGGGTTCTAAATGCAACATTGATATTATTACGTTTTAAATGTCGCTGAACTTTTTCAGAAGCTCGTCCTACGTAGGTGAAACTAGATTTGAACTTAACATCTTTTTGAGATGGCACTGTATAGATTACTCGTAAAATGTTTTTCTTTATTTTCTTTTTAATTAGTTTTTTAACTAAATATCTACTATAACCATTAGTAACTGTCAGCTGTACAATGATGTTAAGTTATTTTTTGTAACTCTCTTTACTCAAAGGAAAAGATGTCAATCTATGTACAAAGGTATTGAAAGCGGCTATTTCGTGTTGCCAAGGGTAACGAGACGACGCGGGGATAGCAGTTTCGGTGTAAGTTGGCTGCGGAAGATCTCAAAATGGTGTTTATTATTTATTCTTGTAACGGTCCAGTCGAGGAAATTTATTGAGTTGTTACTTTCCAATTCTAATTTAAATTTGATTTTTGGGTGTTTTTTGTTTAAGCCATTTAAAAATAGGTCTAGGTATCTCTCTGTGCCTGTCCAGCATATGATAATGTCGTCGACATATCTAAAATAATACAAAATATGTCGATGACCTACAATATGGCGTTTTTCGAAATTATCCATAAAAATGATCCATAAAGCTATTAATGGACTAAGAAGCGAGCCCACAGCTAAACCATCTTTTTGAATATATGTGTGACCATTGAACATTAATTAGTTTTGTGCCGTACATATGCTGGTCATATTTATAATTTCTTTAGGATGTAAACCACGTCTTTCTAGTATTTTAGATATTAAATTGATACACTCATCAGAAGGAACGTTTGTAAATAAAGCTTTCTACATCCAAAGATAATAGTTCTGATAGATTAGGATCAACGTTTTAGCAGAAAATGTTGCAATATAGACACTTATCAACAAGATAAACAGAGGAATATTTTATAAGCCAATACCGTTAACAAAACTTATTCTAATAACAAAAGAACAGTTCCCTGTAAACAAGCCGTTCAATCGAATTAAGTGATATTATTGACTATATCATAAGATATTATACGATTCAATATCTCAGTGGTAAAAGGAAAATACCTTAAGGATTTGCGGTTGTTTCCTTTCATATTTTCCTTTCTTATGTACTTAGATAAATTACTTTCGATTGTATGTTCTTATTTGTATGTGGATATTATTTGCCATCGATTTGTCCAAGTACATTCTGCACAAGATTAAGGCTTATATGTTGTAACTTGTAAATATTCGAGATGTGCCTTGCTTAAATATATCAACAAATATTAGAAAGGCAGGTTGTAGGTATAGTCTCTGTGGTCTAGCGATCCGGCGTTGGACTTGACTTCTTGAGGTCCCAGATTCGATCGCTGGGTCGGTAACAAAAAAATAATTGAAAATGAGTATTTTCAATTTTCTATTAAAAATAATGTTGCCCGGGATTGAATATGTGCCCCGATTGGCGATAGGCTTGCCACCTATCACCTTGTGGGATCGGCTAGTCGTGAACGCCTTGCTTGTGTCTCTTCCTACCTCTTCGGGGATACGGGCGTTTTGTTGTACCCATTCTTACCCATTCTTGAGGTACCCATTCTTGAGGTGGTCCGAAGGGTAAGCCAGCAGGTAGACTCATGTAATGTCTCTTTACCATCAGGAGAGCCGTCAGCTTGTTTGTTAACTAATGCCACAAAAATACTCTATTATTGTTGTTGAATTTAAGACTTGTATTTTAATAAAGCCAAGAGAATAAGGATGAAGATATTTGTGAGATAATTTCTTATATATACAATTTACCCAGTTCATCGTAGAACATTAAACTATAGTTATTATTCTCACAAAATACTGATACTCTTCCTCAAAATATGAATAGAGTGTTAACATTCGGATTTCCCTTATTACATATTTATTATTTCCCTTATTACTGATTTCCCTTATTACCTTATTACGTATCATCAAAAACTGCTAGGTTGCGTCCACTATTTACGTGAGGAATTTGCGAGTGATTCTGTGAAATCATCACCATCCCCGTCGTGAGATATTATGACATATGGTATTAGTTGGATTTCTTGTAATAGGAAGACAATGCAGTTTACTAAAATTATTGCAATCTAATTTGTATGTGTGTAAACAGAAAACAAGCACAGGTGCCTCACTGTGCCAAGACTGCGATGTTAGGTTTATAGGTATTTTTAATGGCTAATGTGTTGCTAACGTTGCGGTTTTTGCAACTTCACCAGACTTTGTGGATGAGCAGAGTGATTAGCCCGAGACATCATTATTTAAATGGGTTGAGTGATTCCCTACAACTCCAGCAACAAGGGCTCTCTGTTACTGGGTGGATCAGTTGGAGGGATTACGGTTCGTCGATCGGCGTTAGAAAAGGCGTAAAAACCCTTTTTCGCTAAAGCTGGTGGCGACGATTTAGCAATGTATTTAGTCGTGTATAGTGCCGTATTATCCGTGAAGAGGGCTACGTAGATGTCTGGCAGTTTGGGGTTAGTCATTCGTGTAGAGGGTATAAAGCAAAGGAAAGAGTACCGAGCCTTGCGGTACTCCAGCCTCTAGGAGTAGCACCTTCTACAAGAAAATATCTAAATTTGCAATTCAACAAGTAGTCTTTTATCATGAATACTAGACTGTCTGGCACGTTCATTTCATAGAGCTTATATATAAGGCCGTTTTACCGAACCTTGTCGAATGTCTTGGTCATATCGAAGAATAGCGGTCCGTATATAGATGGTGACGTCTATTCAGGCTGTCTATGCTCGGTGAAGCGGTGCACTTAATTCATACATATTTATACTCGTTCGAGCTGCCCTGAAACCAAATTGCTTATCTATTAACACAAGTTTCTTGGCTACTAACGTCTTAAGATGGGCGAGGACCATATATTTTACCTAATGAGCTAAGGAGACTTATCTGGCAATAACTACTAGCGACGTTACGGAGTTTGCCCGGTTTTTGTATTCCTATAACTGCAAAAAGAAAAAATCAAGAAAAGCACATAAATACATAATAATTATATAAGGAATGTTTATCTTAAAGATGTTTACTTGTAAGTATGTAAGTGCGCGGGAAAGTATTTAATAATTATGTTTGACAGCAACAAATAATATTATTATTTGAGATGTTATCTGACCCCGGGACCTTATTATTGTGAAAAATCTTTAATTAAATCTTGCACTTCGTTGTGATCGGTGGGAGGTTCCTATAGGTCAAGACTGCCCTCAAGGTCACCCTCCGAATCAGAACGTGATCTGTCATACAAGAGTTATCATGGAGCCAGGAACAGGTAAGGTGGTGAATTCCCACCCGGTCGAGTTGCTGGACAGCCGTTTCCTTATATAAGCACTTACATATCAATACTAATAATAAAGAGTAAAGATTTGATTGTTTGTTTGTGTGTATTGAATATGCTCCGAAGCCTAAACACTATCGCTTATGAACAAAGGCTACGTTAGTCCTATGAAAAATTAGAACGTTGTCCACCCGTGCCAAACCGAAGAGGGCTGCTAGTATAAACATATATATGTCATTATTTATTTTCACAAATATAAGCTGATATTAGAATTACAATATAAACCTGATCGCATAACTTTTTATAATATCAATAGAACTCTTCTTTGTAAACAAGTCATTTTATCAAATTAAGAGCTAGCCGGTATTGACTATATGTAAGATAAAGATATGCTTTAATATCTTAGTGGCAAAAGAAAATATCTCAACGACTTGCGGTTGTTTTCATTCGTTTTATGTTCCTTTCTTATGAAATTAGATAAATTGTAATCTAATATGTCTTATATCTGTATGAAAACGTTGTTTGGATATAGAATTCATATTTAGGACTATTGAGTATTGTGGATTACCTTGACAGTTTATAATTTAAACGCTGTACTTCATATTAATAAACATTAACTAAGGCTAGAGTCAAATTTTGTTGATACTAAAGTCTGTATCAAATTGTAATAGAGATTATAATACCAGGTTGAACCTTGGATTAAATTACGCCGCGTTTATTAAAAAGACCATGTAAGACTGCACAAAACCGAGTCCAATTTTAAATTTAAATAAAGTAAAATAAACGTGTTTTAATAACTTTGACTGAATAACTGTTGAACTAATTGCCTTTGATATAATATTGGGAATATATTCTATAAAATAAAATAAATCGAAATTGGATTACTATTTTGAAAGACGAGCAAAGTCTAACATAATCATCAGTTTTTTGTCGGTTAACATTTGATTCAGTTAAGTTTGTCGTAGATTTGCTTTCATTAAAGTTATCTTTGTTATTTTCAAAAGGATCCACTCCTCTCCAACTGAGAACGCTGTCATTATTTTTTTAGTTCACAGTTACTTGAATTACTTTTAACAGAAAGCAATTTATATGCATGCTGTGGCTGTTTCAGGTCTGGACCGAAAAAATCTGATTCAGACATCCTCTATGACTGAATCAGGTCTCTTGGCCCTCAACATTGTAGAGAAGCATTTAAATCTTAGGCATAGGGTTGCCTGTGGTATTGTGGATCTTAAAAACGTTTTTGATATGGTTGTCGTAAGAAACCATGAGACATTTTGACGAATTTTAGGTTGACGGATCCCTTGATACGCGATGTGCAGTCCATATAAATTTAATCTGTGTGCGGATTGATGGAAACAAATCGTCTTGGTTTGATTATAATATTAGGGTCAATCAGGGCAGTGTGTTTTAGTATTCTTGGTTATAAGAATAAATATTCAGACATCCTTCAAACGTTAAGTTAACTGAAGGTGGGAATGTGTATCGGTTACTAAGTGATGAACTGTCTGTTTTAAGCAGATGATACTATAGTTTTAAACTCTACATCATTGCAAAGTTGGTCATGATTGTGAAAGATTGTAAACAAAATATAGTAAACATTTAATGCGAATAAAACCAGAATGATGGTAATGTATTTTATAATTTAGCACTTGCCCTGTGCTTAGGTTAAATTTCTATAAATTTTAAAGAAAGAAAAATTTTCGCCCCTAACAAGATTTGAACCTGTAACCTTTCGTCTCAAGCCGACGAATGCTCTAACCAATTGAGCTACTGAAGATTCAAGTCCCGTGGCAAAATTTTTAATTCCTTTCTTACCCATTAACACGGGTAGTTATGTCCTGTAGATACACAGTTCCGTGTACCTACTAAATGAGTTCATCATTACAGATGAAATTCACATTTATAATGGCCATAACTTCCGTTTCTCTTAACGTATACGCAATGCACGTTATACATACGTATAAAAGTAATAATAAATTTTTATTTTACGTAAACCTACAAAAGGCACCTGTGACGCGTCTATACAAAAATAAATCTACTACCGGATCGGAACGCGGCCGCATACTGAGAAGATCCGGTAAGAAACTCAGCGGGCATGTCTCTTTTTCATATTTTAAAGTATGTGTACAATAGTTAATATAAGGATACATTATATTTATAAGAGATTCTCATGAGGAGCAATTGATCTCAACGTGTGCTATCAGTTAAATATTCAGCGATGTTATAATAATCCTTTTCATTTAATTTACATTTAACACATTTCTTAAATTTATTAATTGGAGTTGGAAATTCTCTCATGTAATTGGGAAGTTTATTGTAGAACTGTATACATTGGCCCATGAAAGAATGGCTTACTCTGTGGAGACGACACACATGCACAGCAAGATTATTTTTATTCCTTGTATTGAGACAGTGTATATCACAATTTCTTTTAAATGAACTTGAATTTCTGTGAACATACATGAAGTTTTCAAAGATTTACTTGGATGCTATAGTTAGTATTTTGGTTTCTTTGAATTTTTCTCTCAGGGAAACTCTTGGGCCTAGGTTATAAATTGCCCTTATGGCTCTCTTTTGTAAAATAAATATAGTATTTACTTCGGCAGAACTCCCCCAGAGAAGAATTCCATACGACATGATGCTGTGAAAATAACTAAAATAAACAATTCTATTTTTACACTCATCTACATATTGCTTCCGCAATAATTCTGCAGCACTGGGTGATGAACTGAGAGCTTTAGTAGTTTCAGCTGCAATGCCGCTGAAGAATTTTTAGAATTCTGTGGCTACGTCTAATTCTTCTTTTATGTTCAAATCGTCTATTTCCAAGTGATATTCATTGTTAAAAATTCTCTTTCTTCCCTTTTCACAATTAATAATATTCCAAATAGCTTATATTTTATTTGTTGAATTTTTAGCAATACTTTTTAGATATCTAGATTTTGCAATTATATGTATCTCTCGGATTTGTTTTTACGGACGGAATGTAATGGCAGAGACGGAAGATACACCACGGATGTTGTAAGTAGAATGTGTACAGGGGAAAGTGTGTATGAAGCGCTGGGTATGTTTCGAAGTAAGGTTTGAGGTCAGGATGCAAGATTGTTTTTTTATAATTATGTGCCTATTCCAACATTATTTTATCCAAGCAAGAGATAGGATGTCAGAAAAACATTGAAGTTATATACATGTTGTCAAAATTAGACAGCTATGGGAAATCTCTTAGTTACGCTTGCCAATCGCATTCGCAACAGTGAGAAAGAGGGCAAGTGGGATTCAAAATAAAGTGTAGATTTGAGAATAAAAAATAGTATTATCCTCTAGTTCGGTCATAAAGAAGTAAAAGCAAATGGAAAATTGACGAAACAAATATAAATTGCGAATATGGATGGCTGTAAGTACCTGGGGAGAGGTAGGTTGAGATAATTATTACTAGATATTTTACGGTACCTTGCATGAAAAGAGTAATGTGGCATAAGAAGCTAGGCAGGTCGGTATTTCTACCGATTGAGCTTGGCACGTGATAATCTCTACCTAGCCTTTTAACAACTTGGCGTGCCGATACGTATGTATGTGTATTCATATTTTTTAATATTTGAAAACAGTTGCATTGTTTCACTTTATATATTGTTAAATTAATAATGAAATAATAGTATTAGCCAAAAGGTTTCGCTTTTGCAGCTAATACTATTATTTAATGATATATTTACATATATACAAAGTGAAACAATGCAACTGTTTTCATATATTATACATACATAATGAAGTTTCACCAAGTGCCAAGGATTAAAACAATTTAATTTTTTATAATAAATATTATTATCAGTAGAGTAATATACAAAAAATTATACCATGTCACATCTAGTATATATCCATAGAATCCATGTTCGAGTCTCATCTGGTACTTATTTAAGGCGGCTACACACTGCAACGATTTATCGACTTATCGTAGTGATTCATATTTGCAGTCAATTTGCGCAGATTTATCGAACATGTGTATGACAT